>JAJKFI010033382.1:0-36526 GCA_029204185.1 Lerista edwardsae
AGTCGGCCTTCAGTATCCATGGAAGAGCCGTTCCCAGACCCCCCCCCATGGACGCCATTTTCCATGGGACCTTAAAAACCAGAAGTGCCTGCCGGAAGGCTCCAGCAGGCTTTTGGAGGTGTGGGGAGGGCACGTGTGTCCTTCCTGGACCTCGGAACATCTTGACACAACTGGAAGGTCCTAGAAAGTCCAGAGTGGGTTGGCACCTGCATTGGGTCAGATCCATGAGTGCCAAACACCTAGAGTGAATTGGGTGCACAGTTCTGCTTTATAGCATAATATACTGTGAGTAAGAGAATGGGCACCCATATTCCTGAAAAGTAAGTCATCAAAGCAATAATCACTGTTCTGAAATCTGTATTGTAGGAATTTGAAGTCTATTTCACTGTTAGTGTGTGTTCCAATTATTCTAATCTAGTATGCGTTTGCGAATGTGAGGGGGTATAGCAGGCTGTTGGCAAGCTTGATCAATGAAGAAATCATTATTGGTGTATAGCCACTATAGATCTAAGATTGAATCCTAACTGTGTGCTCTGTGAGTAGAAACTCCTTCTGTTTACAGAAGAGAAGTTGTATCTGAGGAAGTCATCCTTTCATGAATGCAGATATTCTTCCATCAAATGGAAAGAGTTTCCATTATGACGTTACATGGTTAGGATCCAATCCAATTCTCCCAGTCATGGAGTGGCTCTCTAATTAATGCCTGTTCTCGCTTTCCTTTTGATTCAGTGTCAAGCTCTGAGCGCAGGAGTGTATTTCTTTAGGTGCCCAGTATGTAATAATAAAGACAAATTTCAGAATGAGATGTTGAGAATGGGCATCCATATTCCTGAAAGGTAAGTCATCAAAACAATACTCAGTGTTCTGAAATCCGTATTGTAGTAATTTGAAAGCTATTGCACTGTTAGTGTGTGTTCCAAGGACAGCAAAAGTTATGTTTTTTTTTCTTCATATGAATTGGGTTTTTACACTAATGAAAATAAGTTGAAGCTGGAAAATGGACAGAACTGAACTTGTTAAATGCTATAGACAATATATAAGAAATATGTGAAGGAATAGAAGGCCAAAAACCAGATCTGCTTCAAGCAACAAAAGCAGATTCAAATGCATAAGATAGGAGTTGAAAAAGGTCCGGTTGAATTTTGGGCTTTAAATTCAGATGAGGATTTCCTCATCATAAATTAGGAGCAAACAGTAGTAACCATGGTTTGGACTGACGCACCCACACACAGTTGAAACCATGATCAACTCCAGGAAGTGAGGTGAGAAATTACACCAGACTGGGGAAGGAGGAAAAAGTCTCATGAGTGTTGAAAGCAAAACTTTGCAGGGACTTGTCAAACAGGGCACTGACCTGCTTAGGTTGGTAGTTGGGAGGTCTGTTCTACTGCAAAATAATAGATTGATCAGCCTGGACCTACTCACTTGCTACAGAGTCGCTCCTCCTGCATTGTGAGATGGTCAAATGACCTGACTGACTGAATGTTAGCCAGACAAGCTAAATTATGGAACTGAAAGTGTTCTAATACCAATTTTGATGTGTGCTCAGAGATGCCTCCTGGGAACTGGAAGAGAACGCATACCAGGACCTCCTCCAGTGTTACCAGCACTGTGATGCCAGAAGATGCCTTTGCAAAAACGGGAGAGACTACAGTGAGCCTGATAGGTATTGAATATATGCAGGGCTTCCAGGCAAGAATGTTGAACGTACCTGTTGTAGCTTAGAACGATAGTCCACAGTTGAGTCAAGCGGCAGTTATGCGTAATGATGGCCACATACTTCTACTTCTTTATCCATCTGATCGAGTCTGACTCCTGGTGACTTATAGGCGAGGCTTCTCCGTGCTCAACGTGGCCACATTACGGTATAAACCAAGACCCCCAAACTTGGCTTCAGTAGCCTGTTAGGCCTCTGTTTTCTGTATTTAATAAGAACAAGATGCAGTATAGGCATTTTGTTTCTGAAAACAATGAAGATTGGATGCCTATTCTATCGGTACATTAGACTGCGTGCCAAATTCTGAGCCTACGTTCTATCCTTCACAATGCTGGTATTTGGGGCAAAGCCCTGCATTGCCCTCTTCCAAGCTTAGCACCCTTCCCATCGTGCGAGGGGGGGGCTTTCTTCTGTGACATTAGCTCCTGTCTCCTTACCAGTCAATGGGAACATTCCTTGAAGCAGTGTTTCTCAAACTGTGAGTTGGGACCCACGAGGTGGGTGGCAAGCCAATTTCAGGTGGGTCCTCAGATTTGATGCTACCATGGCATGTGACTGCAGTTGCAGAAATGTGTTACAGATCTATACTTTACATAAGAACATAAGAAGAGCCCTGCTGGATCAGGCCAAAGGCCCATCTAGTCCAGATTCCTGTATCTCACAGCGGCCCAACAGGTGCCCCAGGGAGGCACGAGACAACAAGATGCTTGCATCCTGTTGCCACTCCCTTGCACCCGGTACTCTGAAGTAGCCCACCATCAATATAAGGGGGTTGCACAATCCATCATTGCCTATAGCCCACGATGGACTTTTCTTCCAGAAATCTGTCCAATCCCCTCTTAAAGGCATCTAGACCAGATCCCATCACCACTTCCTGTGGCAAGGAGTTCCACAGATTGTTTTAAGAAACCATCATGTCTAAAGTCCAAAACCCTGAAGAAACAGGCAAGCGGGTGCCCACCTCTGCCTTCAGAAGTCCTTTGCCATGTCCCTACTCTTAAATCGGATGGATGAGTATGCGAGACAGGTCCTCCATTGCAGGAGCCCTTCCAAAGGACGTTTGCCTGGTAAACAACATATATGATTAGTAGTCTGTACCCCCACCTTCCATTTTGCCACATAAGAATCTATTACAATGAACAATTCAGTTTTATTTGGGAAATAGGCTTATGCTCAGTGAAGATTATACAGCTGTTGCCTTTATGTTGTCTTGAGGCTTAATTATCTTAATTTCAATATGTGTTTGTTTTTTAGCAAATGGGAAATAAAGCGCTGTCAGTATTGTGGTTCCAGTGGAACTCATTTGGCGTGTTCCTTGCTAACTTCCTGGGAGCAAAATTGGGAGTGCATAGAGTGCAGAACCATCCTTGCCAAACCCAATGGTAGGAAACCTACAATCTGTAATGCTTGGATTAAGATAAGCTTTAAAGATTGGCTACAAAAATAACTTGAGAACTGTACATTCCACAGGTAGCGGCCAGAAATGGAGAAAGCGCCCTCTGACTGTGTCGGAACACACCGGAGAGGGTTTGTTGGAAGAGCCATCGCCCAAATGTGCCAGGCAGTCTCCCGGATCCCATCTTGGCTTTCTAGTCAGGCATGTAGTTTTCTCCCTCCTGTAACTACCTGTACTTGGCAGCTTTGATCAAAAGCCCACTCGCTGAACGCTGCGTGTGTCCCAGCATCCCCCGTCTTGAAGCAATCCCTCGTGCCAGCCGTCAAGCGGCTTCCAAACGCAGGAACGTCAGGTGCAGCCTGCAATGCACTGCCCTTTCGTTTGCCCTTTCAAGCCCTTTCGTTTGCCTGAACATTCGAAGGAGCTCACGGCCTCTGAGAAAAGACTAGCATAGGATTGCAAGAAGTACATTCACATTTAAGTTGCAAGGCCCATTGATTTCAGTTGTGGTGCCACAACTACGGAATTCCTTTCCAGGGGAAACAAACAACTTTCCCCTCCTTTCGGGGAGGGCTCAATATTTTGGGGACCATATTTTTGTTTGGTCTTGCACTTTTGTGATGCGTTATTGTCTGTCCCCTGCATCTCTGTAGCAGTGCTTTGGCTTAAGTAGTTGCCCACGTACAAGTTGTTGCCCTTTTTTATTATATATTGTTCATTTTTAATAGCGCGTTGTGAGCCACCTTGAGTATTTGCTGCAGCAAAGGCAGGATAAAAATCTTTTAAACCAATAATAAATCTTGAACCACCAGTGTTTATAGCTAGTAATCGTCTGCTTTGGTTTTCCTTCAGGTCTCCAAAGATGATGTGCCACAATGGCTTTACTCAGTGTCCCCAGTTGGATCCTCCTCCCCCCAACAACAGACTACTCACCCCCTCTCCCTTGATCAGTCCTTCTGCGAGGAACCTGTCGCTGAGGAAGTCGTAAGTAAATACTAGATAGCCAGTGTTCGCACACTATGGCGGATTATGAAGTGTGTTGGCGGGGGGGGGGGGATTGACAGGAATTCAAACAGCTGCTTGTTCTATCCCAATGGGATTGTTCACTTTGAACAACTGGCCCCCATGGCATTGGTGTCCTAGTGACATCCAAGCTATATAATACTGGCACAGCGTTTTCCCAACATAGCATCCTGCCCGTTCTTTCAACGTTAGGAATACAAAGTAAAACCAGCAGTGAGTAATATAGTACTTAATGTTTTTTCAAAAGTATTGACCAATAATCAGTATTTTTCATAAGTGTCCATAAGCGTTAGATGGTGAGGCAGAAATATCTTTTTGTTTCCTCTTGTTGCTTTATTGTGATTTAATGTCACACAAGGTCTTGCTCTAGGTGCCTTCGTATTAAGCGTAATGTAGAGCACAATCCTAATTTGGAGTTAGGCCAGCAAAGTTTGGCCAGCACAAGGGACCCCATAAAGTATGTTGGGACCACTCTGAGTTAGAGAGGCCAGAACGTGCGCCATCCTCCCTAACTCAGAGAGTGGTCCAAATGTGCTTTAAGATGGCTCTTGTCCTGGCCAAACTTTGCTGGCTTAACTTGTGCTGCCCTAACTCCAGGTTAGGATTGCGCCCTTAATATGAGTAGGCATCTACTAGGAGCAGGGTTTTGTCAGTAGTGGTTCCAATCTCATGGAATGCCCTCGCTCTGCAGAGATCTGATTGGTCTCTAAGGAGATGTATAAAAACCAGGTTTCTTGTTGGCTCCTCCTTTTGGAGGAGAGTGATGGCTGTCTGTGTTTTCTTGGCAAGTTGGTGATTTTTTTAAAGGTGTGAATTATGGTTTGGTTTTTTGCTGCCTTTCAGTTAGGCAATTTGTTTTTGCTGCTATTTAGACTATAAATCACATTGAGTTGCATAGTAGGCAATAAAGGCGAGATAAATCTTTAACATAAATGAAATTAATATGTATACCATAGATTCCTTTGGATTATTTTAAACTGTAAAATTTCATTGAGCTAATAGCTACGTCCTCAGCATTGCTTTATTCTAAAATGTGATAAGTCACACGGTAGACACCCGTACAGATTCAAAATTCTTGCTGCTCCCAATCACTTGCTATGCTAATCAGAGCATTCATTTTATATTGTCTAGGCAACTCAGAGTGCAAAAGAGAGAAGTTTCTAATATTCTGAGGGAACTAAGATCACAGATCAATAACAAACCAACAAGGCTGAATATCAATAAACAAAACCTCTGGGATAGTGCCTTAAAAGGATTTCAGAAGCGGAACTTCATTCCTAGCAATACTATTGAAGTAAAGTACATAGACGGCAAGAATAAAATAGAGATGGATATCTGTCATTCATCAAAGGAAGATTTTTTTCGATTATTGATGCTTCACCTTCAGAACTCGCCGCTCTTTGAAGGCAATTCTTCAAAGAACTTGTCTTTTGATTCTCAAGGTAAATCTAAACTGTACATATTCAAAGAATTTGGGAAGTGACTTTCTTCCATTTTATTTATCTTTCTCCCTCCAATGAGCTGGGGTAGTCCACGTAGGCTTATCCCATTTTGGTCTCGCAGATGGATTAAGTGAAAGATAGTGACTGTCTAAGGTCATCTACAGAGCTGCATACTGGAACAGGAATTTGAACCCAGGAGCATGCCAGTCTTAAGTCACTGTATCAGTTGTATTGCACTGGCTGCTTTCTTTAAAGCTGCCGCTATCTGTCTGTACAGCATGGGAAATTATTTGCATTTAACAAGCTTGATGGCAAGATGCACTGCGTTCTGGGTAGCTATCAAGCTAAAATGTGTGTTCCAGTATTTGGTGCACAAATTCAGGTCTGAATGTCAAAGTTCAAGAACACTAATAGGAATGTTGGTTTTGCTTTTGAGACCTGGCCTGCTGTGCATGCTTCTCCTTGCTGTTCAGAAATGGTGAGCTAGTTGTTCTACCTGTTAGTTACGGGGTGGCAGTCTAGAAGATGAAGAGGAAAAATAATCCTGTCTGAGGAGCTTAATGGCTCCATGTAGGGGAGTAGCCCTCTGTTAGAGTTAACTATGTAGTAAGGCCCTTGGAAAGCTGCAGTGATTCTTTGCACTTCTTTCAAAACTTGAAGCATGGCCAAAGCGAGTAATTCTTCAGGGAAGGGGATGTGAATGGAATGAGAACGGCATTTTTGTCTAAGCTGACAACATCTTAGACTCCTGTGCATGTGTTCCAGTGCTGCTTTACCCCTGGAGATAGCTCAGCTTTTTCTTTGACTACATCTCCTCATGCTGCCTGAGCAGCTGCTCCGGAAAATTGTCCAGCTTTTGAGGAGCAGCTTTACTAGATGACCAGGAGCAAGAGAGCTGCTGCAGTAGGGAAAGAATCTGAGAGTTTCTGAAGCCCAGGCAGGAGGTTCCAGCCCAGCCCTTCTATATTGTGTGCAGTGCTGGTTCGCAAATGTTTTAGCACCAGGACCAACTTCTTAAAACACGGCTCTATTGGGACCCCCTAGCTTTATGAGACTGAAAAAAATCAGGTCGTAACCCACTGGAGGGTCTCAACCCAATTTGGGAACCACTGATGTGTAGAATTGTCTGCCACAATATGTTCTTGTGGGTGTCCCCTGGCTTAGATTCGGCTGATTCATGAATGATAGGTTTATCAGTGGTTATTTGCCATGACAGCAGAATGGAATGTCTATGGTCAGAGGTACAATGTGCTACTAATTAGCATGAGCTGGAGGCATAAAAGAGAAGGGTCACTTCCTTTATGTGCTGCTTCTGGCTAGCCATTGCTCGAAACAAAATCCTGATTGGGCCGTTTGGTCTGATTGGGATTGATGCCAGCTGTGCTAATGGATTACAACAGTTCGTGATTTGTGCTTGCAGCTCTAAAAGATGACTTGTACTATGAAGCTGGAAAAATGATTGCAGTTTCTCTGGTTCACGGCGGCCCGTCCCCCAGCTTCTTCTCCAAGACCTTGTTTAATTGCCTTGTTTATGGCACAGAGAACGTCAAACCAACTGTGGACGATGTTGCTGATGTGGATGTTTTGCAGACAATAAAGAAGGTAACTTTCGTGTTCCATCTTTGCATAAATGAGGTTAATTCCACTGCTCAGAAAAAATGATTCACTTCTGAACCAATTGTTGGCCGATCCCTGCCTCAATAAAAAATATAGTAGCTGGTTTCAGTAGAACTGCCAAATTAGAGAAGTTGCAGCACCATCCTCGGCATGTTTACTCAGAAGTAACCCATTCTGAGTGCAGCGGGGCTTACTTCCAGGTATGTGTGTGTAGGGTTGCAGTCTAAGGTGGTCAGCTCCATTTCCTGGCCTGTAGGCCAGCTCTGTCCCATGGGTGAACAGAGCTTACCGTTCCACTGGGGAGCCTCCTCACTGTGCCTCCAATTGCCCCCAAACTTCACGCCCGCCAGCCAGTGATGTCATCACGGTGCGCCAGGAACCGGAATGCCCGGATGATTGGCAGCCCTCCGCCCCTATGGCGGAGGCCAGCCACGCCTCCCTGCGCCTGGAATCGCTCCATTTCAGAGCGATTCGGACGCACGGGAGGGAGGGCGGGCCCAGGAGCAGCTCGCCCGTCCTCAGGAGAGGCAGCATGGCCCGGGCCCGTCCCCGGAACAAGCGGAACGCTGTACCGGCCCGTTCCGCCAGGATGCCACCGCTGGCGCCAGCTGCATCTGGCTTCTGGTGACCCAGCAGGCTTTGCACCTGGATTTCCAGGCAGATGCAGCAGGCTGTTGCAAAGTTCGGGGGCGATTCACAGCGCGCCAAGGAGGCTCCCGGCAAAACAGGAAGCTCTGTTCACACCAGGGGCAGCTTTTTTCCAGTTTGGAGACCGCTGGTCTAATCCTCTTATCAGATACTGTTAGTACACTTTATCCACATGGTTGGCACCCGCGGATTAGACTTGGCACAGGTGCAGTGGAGGGCTGTGCAGTGGACCTGCAATGGGGGGCTTCACCTGACCAACCTGGACACAACTAGAAGCAACCAGACCTCCTGGACACAACACCAGAGGACACACAGCCATACGTCTGCCCCCCGCCCCCCCACACACACACCCATGGATGTGAAAATCTAATGGTGGGAGAGCACCGCTATAACGTGCCTGGGGGCCACGCCCAGCCCTCTGGAGGTTGTGTGCAACCTCCCAGATGCTACTGGAAGGCACTTCTGGTTCACGCCAGTGACTTCTGGTTGCATCAGAGGGCCTTATGAGGCCCTCCAGCCACGGTCTCCGCAACTACGAGTGCCAAGTCTGCGGATAAGGAGGGTCCCCACTGTATAGGTATTGTTTCCTTCTTGTATTTATACTGTTTATATATTGTGTACTCACTGATTTTATTCCGTCGGTGCTATGCTTTCAATCAGTCAATCAACAGTATTTATATACCGCTTCAGAGATCATTTTAATGGTTTATAGTGCCTGTATGCTACTGTCTTTAGTTTAAACAGAGGTAGAGGGTTGGGGGTTCCTTTTCCACCAGGAATATACTGATAGAATAACATTGTTTAACAGCCTGTTGGTCAAATGCCACACCGTGCCTGAGCACAATTTGAGGATCTATGCTTCTCCGTTTGTGATGGATGGTGCATTTATTCAGCCCATAAACCAGTTCATGTTTTTTGTCCTACTATAGATAAAGTCTGCACAAACGTTGAGCTGCTTAGAATGCGCAGTAAGTGATTGCTCTGAATACCTGGCCAGCATTGGATGCTTGAAACCTGTAACAGCTTTATCCGATAAAGCTATGTTAGTGAACGAGATACTACATTACCATGTCATCAAGAGAACTCTCTTGCCTTTTGAAAGGTTGGTTTCATGTACAACCTAAGTTGCTATATCTTTTTTTTAGTTTATAGTCTAGAGCAGCATTTCCCAAACTGTGGGTTCAGGACCCACCAGTGGTTCTTTTTGGGTTGATCACGAAACCGATAGAGCAAATTAGCCTCTGTGCATCAAAGGTTAAACAAGCTGCTACTTGGGTGCGGGGGAGCACTGCTGCCCAATCACCATTATAGCCGCACCTCTTGGCATTTATAAATCAGGCAGCAGGCCCTAGGATTTGTAAAAAGCTTGAGAACCACTGGTTTAGAACAATTTTACCAGTTTACATGCTGATTGTGTAACTGATTCGGTATACAGTATTTAAGAAAATTACATGTTCTAGTCCATGTGTAATAAAGAAGTCCTGGGGTTGGAGGGACCCTCCTAGAGAAACACAGAGGTGAGAGAGGAATTGGCATAAATGGGGATGCCACCCTGCAAGTGCAGAAGTGCCTTTGTTCTTACACAGCACTGTATGAATCCAACCCAATATAGCCTAGCAGTGGGGCACACAATATGCTACTAACCATAAAAGTACAGGTTTCCCCACGACCAAATGGTCTAGCCGTGACCGTCTGTAGGGGGCAGTGCTCATCTCCATTTCTAAGGCTGTAGAGCTGGCGTTTTGTCCGAGGACAAGCTTCCGTGGTCATGTGGCCGGCATGACTCTACGCCGTAGCGCATGGAACGCTTTACCTTCCCACCAAAGCAGTCTCTATTTACCTACTTGCATTTAGATGCTTTCGAACTGCTAGGTTGGCAGGAGCTGGGACAAGCAACGGGAGCTCACCCTGTCGCGCAGTCTTGAACTCCCAACCTTCCAGTCAGAAAGCCCAACAGCAGCGGTTTAACCGCTGCGCCACCACATCCCTCAAACCATACAAAGAGGCAAATCTTGAATCTGTTTTAACTGAATTAGTAGATGAGCACTTATAGTCTCAGTGGCAAAAGTGTCAGCAGAGTCCAGCACAAGGGAGGAGACCTTGCGGGTTTGTGTCACTCAACTTCCAAGAGAAAAACTTGGCAGATAAAAAATCCATTAGTTTAGAACAAGAGGCAGTACCAGCGATGCTAGCTCTTTTAGTCCATCCAAACAAGGACAAGGCATTGACTTCCTTAAATTTAAACAGGCCTTTTAAATATGTGAGAAAAGAATCAGTCTGCTAGTATGTAAGGGAAGAAAGTTCTGTTTCTTATTTTATAATTCTCATAGCACTCTGGTTTCTATGTGCATTTTTTATCTCCTAGTTTTAGACAAGGCTTGGAAACGCTTGGCGTTCTGGAAAAAATGCAGCTGAATCCTGATGCATTTCGTAGCATATTATGTGATAAGCCTGAGAAACTTTCCGCAAAACTCCTTGGTGATCTTTTCACAAACCATAGTTTACCAGGAGCAGACACAACCAGAACTCTTGATTTCTGGATGGGTTACTTACAGGAAACAGCCGGTAAGAGAGAAGATTCCTTTGCGAATGCTTTTATTCCTGAACTACTAAGCCAGGATTTTTCTTGGCATGCCAGTGCAGTTCTGCTTTGCTGTGCTTTTGCGATACCGGCTGCCATTACTTTGACCTGATGTCATCACTATGTAGAATCTCTTGTTTATTGCTGATCAAAACTTTTCACATTTCTGGTCTAGATGGTGAGTCGGCAGTAACTCTGGAGGACATCCTGGTGTTTGCCACTGGCGTCCACAATATCCCACCCATCGGCTTTGACCCTGAGCCCACCATTAAGTTCCTGCGTATAAAATATCCTGTTGGAAAGAGACAACTTAACTGTTTAGAGCTTCCAATAACAAAGTCATATGAAAAGTTCAAAAGAATTCTGGATTTTGCCATCAGAAATACCCTAAGAATAGAAACAGAGATACATTAGTTACTACAAGGGATGCTCAGAACTTTTAATGATGAAGCACGCAAGAAGAAGCTGCTGGGTAACTCGCATGCATTCATCCTCAGAGGCTTACAGCTCGATCATGGAATTGGCTTTCAGTCTTTTGCATTTTGAACTTGTTTTCAAAATGGTGAGCAAACAAAGCTTTAAAAACACAGTTTTGCATAACGTGCATTTTTTTTAAACCACTTGGATTTAATCTCATTCCTGGCCCAGCTCCATCATTTGAACATAAACTAGCCAGTGACTAGTTAAGAACATGCTGAAGTGTTCTTTATGTTGATATAGAACGACATTTCTGGAAAAAAAGGTGTTGGAATGCCTTTCCGCTTGGTTACCTTAAACACCCAGGAAATTGTGTTTCTGGTCTAAGCCTTGACTTCCTGAGATGAGAAAATCTGCATACTATGATATGTATGAGTAAAGCATTCTAGGTATTGATTATGAATACGGATAAGGAAACCAAACACATTACCTCACTTCCTTTTGTCAAATGCGTTGTTGAAGAGTGGCAACAGAGTTCTGTGGTTTGTATAGTTGTCATGTGATGCGCCAGTTACTCTAGTTATCTTTCCGTTCCGAAGCTTTTCCTTTTGGTATTGTGATAAAGTCAAAGAGATAGAAAATGTACTCAAAATCAAATGTGCTAGTTAGATCAGTTTTCTAAGCCAATGCGAACACTTTGCAACTATGCATAGATTTTAGTGAGTATACTCCAGATTATCCGTAATGAAGAAAGCCTCCTAGGGGGAGTATAAATGTTAGTAGTTGGAAGAGGATAGAGAAGAATTAGCATTAAGTTTGCACTAAACCAGGAAAGTCAGGTTTAGGGAATCCCATTTTATTTTGAAAGGTTGTGCTCTTGAATCTCATTGTAAGTTTTTATATATTTTCCCATATACACTGTAGGCAAAACATATGCAGTATTAAACCTTAATGATAGCTAGAAGTTGTTACTAATGGCCTGTCCTGCCATAGTTGATGTATTGGACATAATGTAAAATAACAGCTTAGATCCAAAGAAGTGTCAGGTTGCTTCTAGTCAAGCAAGACGACTCTTCAGCCTTCCTTCCCTTGGTGCCTGAAAAGCTCCTCCCTGGGATTTAGAGATCCTTCAGACCAGCGTTTTTGTGAGGGTTCAACAGAATAGGGTTGCACTTGCTGCGACTAGGATCCCAATCCAAAGCCCATTACTGCGGCCTGTATGCTGGTACCGCCCGGGCAACTGTTGCGCATGGCCCCTGTAAAGCACCTCCAAAGCCAGTGTTAAGCCCTTATCGCCAGCGCTGGGGTCGCGCCATGGCAATGCCAGCCACCCAAGCTCCAGAGGGAGCGCTGCTCGCCAGTGATGCTGCCTTTCGGGGCAGGGCAGGCGAGCATTCCTGGGCAGGGAGGGGTAGCGGATGCGGGACTGACAGTAGCTCTCATGGAGGCCTGCACCCAGTGGTGTTATTCTGCCGGAACGCTGGGCGGGACATCCGGGTGATCGACAGTCCGCCCATTGCGTTCCGCAGCGTTATGCCGTTTGTGTAACGTACGCAAGCGGCGTAATTGGTTACGCAAACGGCGTAACACTGCGGAACGCGACGGGCAGGCTGTCGATCACCCGGATGTCCCGCCCAGCATTCCGGTAGAATAACACCACTGCCTGATCAAAAGTAGCATCAGGTTGCTTCTAGTCAGTGCAGAAGTGAGTAGACCCTTTGCCCACCCTGAGACCTTGCCACAGGGAAAGGGGACACACATCTCCTTTCCCTGCAGAGGCTCCCCTGGCTGCCTTCTCCTGGGTGATCGGGCAGTTCAGGATCAGGCTGTCAGGGGTGTGAGATTCCGCTAAATTGCATTAATATGAACGCTTCATCTAAGCAACTGGTGGGTTACTAAACATTTTGTGCTTATGAAAGAAATATTTTGTAAATTATAAATAAGACTTAAATGACAGTAGGAATTAATGTTGAGTGAGTGTTTATGAAAAAGAAGTAAGATGTTTAATTCAAATTCATTATAATTAATCACAGAGTGCTGCAACAAGACCTAGCTGCTTGTTCAGTGACCAGTTTCTTCCACTGGATTAACAAGGTTTAAGTATTACAATAATTGTTTAGTAGGTGATGTTATGTACCTAGTTTCCTATGAAAATATAATTTTGATAAGCGCATTTTAAACATAGTTCTAAAAGGAAGGTGATGGAAATATGTAGTGTGAGCTTGGTCAAATCTCTTCCTTTTTAGACATTACGGCGTATATGTGCAGAGGTACAGTACTCCTTAGAACTGAATCTCACTTCCACTGCCAGTTAGCTGTTTGAGGCATGATCAGTGGTTCTTACTTTTTTGCCTGAGATCATCTCTTGTTGTGTCCCCCCGCCCCGCTTTATTGCAACCTTTTCTTTAGAAAAATTTGGCTTAGGTGCCATGAGGCACAGTGAATTGCTGTGAGAAACAAAACTCCAAAGTCCCCTCGGGGCAGTGGCATTCATCCTACATTTGGGAATTTGGGTTTTGAATGCTTTTGTTTGGAGGTGTTTTGGCCTATGTCTTCCGGCCTTATGTTCCCTCTGGAAAAACTTCGCCAGGCCTCACTGGAGAAGGAAGTTTTTGTCATGCTTTACACAGCCCAATCCTAATAAGCCCTAGCGCAGTGGGGCTGCCTGGCCTCTGCTGTATCCAGCCTTCATCAGGAGTTTTATGTACCCTTACCCAGTGATGTCATCCGGGCGCGCCAGGAACCGGAACGCCCGGATGATTGACAGCCCTCCGCCCCTATGGCGGAGGGATGCCACACCTCCCTGAGCCTCACAGCGCCCGAATCGCTCCATTTCAGAGCGATTCGGGACGCGAGGGAGGGAGGGCGGGCCCAGGAGCAGCTTGCCCATCCTCCGGAGAGGCGGCCCGGCCCGGGCCTGTCTGCAGAACTGGCGGAACGGCGTACCGGGCCATTCCACCTGGATGACGCCACTGCCCTTACCCAAGTAACACTCCAGCCTGCCCTGTGGGGCTACTCAGATCTCTGCCAGCTGACAGAAATCTGAGCCCCATGGTATAATGTCGGCAGGTCCAGGACGGGGGCTAGGGTATGTGGAGGCCTGCCCTGCCAATCCTGCCCCCAGTTGCACCCTGTCCAGAAACTCCCTGCCTCTGAACAACCCTCCCACTGCCCCTGTGCTGCCTGGCACACTTACCACTGGTGGCGGCTGGAGGCTTGGATGCAGCGTCAGTGGGCACAGTGCAGGCCTCTCCACTGGTGCTGCTTACTCTCCAGGCCTTATGGCATGTTTGCAACACCCTCTGCCTGCTTGGGGACCACTGTGCCGACAGAATGACAAAATAGGATTGCACCCTGGGTAACATCTGGTTTACTGTGATGCCACAAACAGCATTTGCTTCCAGGCATATGTTGATCCTACCTCTAGCAAAGCCCCATTCTGGAACATTCCACTTCTCCAAAATATGGCGGATTGTGCTTAGTCCATAAAACATGTTGTCATCCCTCCCACCATTAAGTTTATAACCAGCTACCTGTGGCCAACAAATGGCTCACTCAGGCCCCTAACAGAGCTATTCCCACTATCTCCCACTGGGGGCTGGGAAATAGATAATTTTACTTTGATGTCATCACATCACCCGACTGGAGGATTGGAACATACCTGGTCACTCCGTCTCACCTCGTTGACCAGCTGTCCAGTTAAATCACACGCAGGGCATTCATTATAGGAGTGAAGATAATAAATTATCTTTAAATGGCTGGTGCTTACTACTGTTTATCTACTGGTATACTGATAGAAAAGCTGCAAATTATGCTTGTGTATACATTTCAGGGCAAAAAAAGATGGATAGGGCAAACTTTAAAATATACAGCCATAGTGGGAAGATGTCTTCAACATTATGCTTGTATCTTGAAAAGTTGGTACTGTCAATAAATTCACCCAACACTTGAAGCAATGTTCTTTATGGGCACTCAGGTACTTGAAGTCAACTTCATGGGATGCGTTTATTGAAGCATTCAAAAATTGGTATTTGTTCCGGTGCAAACTTTGAATGAGTTCAAAGCAAGGCGAATTGGTTTTGAAACCTGTAAACTGCTCCATGGGTTGAGATTCCTCTATTCCTAAATTCCTTTAGCATTATTATATAATAGTGTTGAATACAACATTTTATGTACAGTTACCAAGCCTGTAAATATTTAAATATTTTCTCTCACATGTTTTGTTTCTTAAAGCCTGCTATAGCTTCCAATATCTATTGCTGATTATGTTACTTCTAGCAATATGTCACGGGAGAACTGTCATGTGTTTGTGTGTGTGTGTGTATATACATAAAGTGCAATAAACCAACAGTTTAGTTAACAGTATTAAACATAATCGAATCCAAATGCAATTGGACTTGACTCTGTTCTAGTATGAATTTTATCAGTGTCTTGACTGAAAACATGAATCTTAACAATGTTAACGCTCAATTCAGCTGAGGTTGAAATGTACTGTATAACCCAGGGGTGTCAAACCTGTTTCATATAGTAGGCCAAATAGCATTCATGATGTCTGCTGAGGGCTGGGAGTGATATCATGAAGCAAATTATGACTAGTATAGAGTTAAGCACTTTCTTCTCACTCAGCAACTCATTCGCTGCAAATAACAGAAGCCAAAATGCATGAATCTTGGTGTTTTCAAGCTATGGAAGAGCTCAGATATCATGGGGGTTGCCCTGTCAGCAGAGCCTCCTGAGCGCAGCTCAGCAGCTGATACTGGTGTTGGGAGAGCCCAAGGGCCAAATAAAAACCTTCCCAGGGATGCATCTGGCCCATCCGGTACACTGGGCGGGACTTACCTTTGACCGGCAGTCCTCCCGTCGCATAACGGCGTGTTCCACCGCTTAGCGGCGGAACACGCCGTTACGCGACGGGAGGACTGCCGGTCAAAGGTAAGTCCCGCCCAGCGTACCGGCTGAATGCCGCCGCTGATCTGGCCCCCAGGTCTTATTTTTGAATACGACTAACCTACTGATTATATGTCTGCTTAAATAGTACAAAAAAGAAAATAAAACTTGTATTTTACCCTCAAAACAGTTGGAATTTCTTCAGAATTACCCTTGCAGTATTTAGTCACCGTTCTGCCGTTTTTTATGGAAATACATATTTCACGTTTTTAGAGATGATTGGAAAACATTTTTAGAACTGATTTTATGAATACCTTCAACAGAAACTCAGTATGCCAGGATCAGAATTGCTTTGTCGCTGCAGATCTAGGTCTATCTAGTGTAGAGGGCAGTTGGATACTGATGCCATGTGTATACAATCGGACAGGAACTGAAGGTGATGCCTATTGGGAAGGTGAAAGGAATTCTTACAGGCTGCTCAAAACTCCGTCAATCACTTCTTTTGTAAAAATGTGCATATAAGCAAACTGCCAGGATCCCAATGGCCCAACTGAAGCCGCTCAACGTTTTAGTCAGAAGCAGAATAAACCATTTCGAATAAACCATTTTGCAGAATGGTTTCTGATGTATGTGTAGATTTTGATCTTGCTTTCTGGTTGCATATTAAAACTGCAGACATAAGCCTGTATGGAAGAAATAACTTGGAATAGAAAAGACAATTTTCTTGTCAGTCATAAACACTTAGAGAACCCATATCTGCAACTTAAAGCAAACATATATGTATGTATATTTGCTTTAAGTTTACTAAAACAAATTTGCACTAAAATTCAAACTGAATGTAGGCCAATCTTTCATGAAGTTTACACATTTACGTTAAGTATTAAGTTTAACATTTACACTCTAAGCTGGTACCAATCAAGTTCATCATAGGTGGGGGAAAGGGCTGTAACTCAATGGGTGGAGCACATACCCTATGTTATGCACAGAAGGTGCCGGAAGGAGCTGGAAGAGCCTCCTGCCTGAAACTGGAGAGCTGTTGTGAGTTGGCGTAGGAAAGAGGTAGATGGACCAGTATTCTGGTTGTATTAAAATATGTTACAAAATGGGTGTTATGCGGTGAGGGCATTCTCTGGGATGAGGAAAGGGGAAAGCACTCTGAACAGCTGGGTATGCCCTCCACACACGATAGACAGGGTCGGATCCACAGATCTTGGCTCCTCCCATGTGGGAGGGCTTCCCGCTCCCAGTCCGGCCCTGTCTTTCGTGAGGCAAGGTTGGGTTTCTGCTCTTCCGAGCTTACCACAGATCTGTTCAGTACATTCTTTTACTAAGCACTATAAGGTGGACTCCCTGGCCTCTGCGGATGCGAGGTTTGGGAGAAGAGTGTTGGAGAAGGTGGTTGGGGTTTAGGCGTCCTTGCCTCGCCTGACCCGCCCCTTCGGTACTGCTCTGGTAAGTCCCAGCTGTTCAGAGTGCTTTCCCCTTTCCTCATCCCAGAGAAAATTAGGAATTCCTTACCTGGGAAGGTCCTATTCTGGGGTGAGGAAAGGGGAAGCACTCGTCCCGCCACAATTCAGGCTCGGCGGGTGGACGGATCGGGTCTTGCCAACCCAGGTCGGGGGTTGGGGGTGTTCTTCTCCTCAGCCTCCTTCTCTGCTGGTTTTTCTTCTCTCTTTGTGGCTCCTCTGGGGCCCCCTTTTCTTACTGTTATCTTAGATTCGGTTCTAGGTTCTCGTTGTTTGAGGGTTTTTCCTGCTCGTTTATCCGGACTGGGAGCGGGAAGCCCTCCCACATGGGAGGAGCCAAGATCTGTGGATCCGACCCTGTCTATCGTGTGTGGAGGGCATACCCAGCTGTTCAGAGTGCTTCCCCTTTCCTCACCCCAGAATAGGACCTTCCCAGTTAAGGAATTCCTAATTTTTTTTGTTAAAATGCATAAAAACACAAAACATTGCATTTTGGTGTTTATTTTCCAGAAGTTAGATTTATTTTCAAATCAGAAATAATATTGTGGCTGCATTGGCTGAGACTGTATCACCTATCTAGTACACTTTTAAAATGTTTCAAGTTAGTGTTTGAACATAGAATAAAAACACCTAACACTACTTTCTGCTGTTCATGAAATCTGCAAAATAAAACAAACACCATCTTCAAACACCCCCTACCCATGGTCAATTTTATTTGTTTAAGGTGTGCAAGAGACATGCATTTGAACATGTGTGCTAGATGTCTGCCTGAAAAGCAAAGGGCCAACCACCAGCATGGCTAATTACAAAATTGAGGGCAAGAGGCCACAGATTCAAAGTCCACACTTTACATAGTCCAGTGACTTAATTAAGCCATAGAGTTCAACTCTCCAAACTGGAATGCAGCCTTGCTTTCTTTACATTTCAGGAATAGTTTTCACATTTCCAAAGCACAGGTGAACCCTAGTTACAAATCCAGCTAGAGTAGCATATTTGGTACCTTGTGATTATAGCCAACTCTGAACATTTGGAAAAATAAGTTTGGTAAAAACTGTTTCACATCTCCAGCGTTCTACAAAACCCCAACAATTAAGCTCAATCTAGGAGCAAGAACCACCATGCCAGGAAGGTAATACCCCACTGCCAGACTTCCCTGCAACTTGCCCCTCCAAAATCAAAGCCCTACAGGTGCAGCTTCATTCTTGGTGCTCAGCAGCTGGAGGTGATCATGGAGAGCTCAGGAGACCCACCCGCTGCAGGGCTCCATGCGCTGCCATCAAAAAAGAGGGAACATTGCCCACAACCCTCAGGTACTGGGGCCAGTGCAAGCAAACCCTGTGCGCAGCTTGTTTCTCTCCGTCCAAGCACCCTCCGTCACCCCCAAGGCAGGCAATTCAACACCTTGTCTGGCTCTTTTTTAGGCTGCTGCCTTACTGAACATACGAGCGCAGCTGGATCAGGCCAAAGCCCACCTAGTCCAGCTTCTTGCATCTCACAGTGGCCCACCAGATGCCTCAGGGAGCACACGGGACAACAGGCTGCCTGCATTCTGTGGCCACTCCCTTGCACCTGAGGCATTCTGAGGTGAATCCTGAGGTAAATGCACTGGTGGCCAGTCAAGAGTCTCCCCAGCATTTCTCTTTGGCAGCCACCAGAACCAGATGCTCCTCTTCAGACATGTACTCATAGGAACAGCCCCACTGGATCAGGCCAAGGGCCCATCTAGCCCAGCTTCCTGTGGCTCACAGTGGCTCACCAGTTGCCTCAGGGAGCACACAAGACAACAAGATGCCTGCATCCTGTGGCCACTCCCTTGCACTTGAGGCATTCTGAGGTGAATTCTGAGGGAAACACACTGGTGGCTAGTCAGGATTCTCCACAGCATTTCTCTTGGGCAGCCCCCAGAACCAGATGCTCCTCTTCAGACTCATAGGAACAGCCCCACTGGATCAGGCCAAGGCCCATCCAGTCCAGCTGCCTGCATCTCACAGTGGCCCACCAGATGCCTCAGGAAGCGCACAAGACAACAAGATGCCTGCATCCTGTGGCCACTCCCTTGCACCTGGCATTCTGAGGTAGCCTAACGAAAGGAGGTTGCACCACCCATCAGGAGCTTTTCCTGATGGACTTTTCCGCCAGAAATCTGTCCAATCGCCTTTGTGCCTTTAAAAGGCCTGACGTCATCACCATCTCCTGTGGCAAGGAGTTCCACAGATCAATGACCCGCTTGGGTTTTAAAAAAAAAAAGGCGACATGCATAATTTTGCACGTCTCAATCCTGCCCCCCCCCTCGGGCGCCTTTTCTGCAGACTGGAGAGCCCCAAACGCCGCGGCCTCTCCTCACGGGGGAGGCGCCCCAGCCCCGTCGTCACTCCGCTCGGCTCCGCTCGGCGCCCTCCCCAGCCCCACCGAGTCCTCTTCGCCTGCGCCGTCCCCGCAGCGCGGCGCTCCTCCCTCGGAGCCTGGCAGGGCGGCGGACCCCGCGGACGGAGAGGCGCCCCTCAGGCGCGGGCCCTGCGCCGACTGGCCGAGCGGGGCGCGAGGAGGCTCCGCCCGCCGCCGCCGCCGCCACGTCTCCCAGCCGAGGTCGGGCCGCGCGGAGGGGGCGGAGCGGCGGCGCAAGATGGCGGCCGGCATCCGGGAGAAGCAGACGGGTGAGTGAGCGAGCGAGTGAGTGAGTGAGTGGCCGGCCGGGCCTGGGGCCGCGCCGGAGGGCCTGTCGAGGCCGCGCCTGGGCTCGGGGAGGGGTCCGCGGCCGCCCCCCGTGGCTCGCCGGCTCCGGGGCTCTCGGGGCCGCCTCAGGGGGGCTTCGGCCGGCCTTCCCTCAGGGACCGTCGCCGCCATCCTCGCTCCCCCCCCCGACAGCCGCGGTTCTCGCCCCCCCCCGCCGCGCTCCTGGAGGCCTCGGGACCCTCCTCGAAACCCGCCTGTCGTGGCTGGGCACTCGCAGAGCTGTGCTTTTTGTTGGGGGGTTGCTGGTGGTGGTGGTGGTGGTGGTGGTGGTGATGAATTAGTTCATGGGGTGTGTGTGGAAATCGTAAAAGGCTAGGAGCCCTTTGGGAGCCGAGAGTGCTTTTTTTTTAAACCTAGCTGGTCATTTCTCTGTGGAACTCCTTGCCACAGGATGTGGGTGATAGCACCCAGACGCCTTGAAATGAAAAGGGGATTGGCTAGATTTGCATACTGCTTTTCAACAACAACCACAACAAAGTTCACAAAGCGGTGTAATAAAATTAATTGGCCCCTGTCACAAACGGGCTCACAGTCTATAAAAAAAATAAATAAATGCAGAACACTCCCCCAGCAACAGCCAGTAGAAAAGTCACTGCGCTGGGGTGAAGCTGGGGTGAACACTCCCCCAGCTAAATAAAGAAGAGTAGCACTTGGAAAAGTGCCTCTGGCCCAGTAAGCAGGAGTAATGGAAGAAACGTCCATCACAGCTTACAAGCCATGATGGGTAGGTGCAGCCTCCTGGTTTTAGAAGTGGGCTACCTCCAGATTGCCAGGTGCAGGGGAGTGGCCTTAGGATGCAGGCGTCCTGTTGTCCTGAGTGCTCCTTGAGGCATCTGGTGGGCCACTGTGAGATACAGGAAGCTGGACTAGATGAACCTTTGGCCTGATCCAGCGAGGCACTTCTTCTGTTCTTAGAAAACCATTTGTTGATTTATTCTTCTACAGTAGCCTTCAACATTTGCCATCCCATGACCCAATAAATAAATACAATATAAGATGGGGACTCACCATCAATTCACCCCCACCCTTCCGGGATCTTCCCCATACTATTCGCTGTAACCAAACATTAGAGAGAGCAGAAATGTTGGACTAGTGAAAGCTATTTCAACACAATTGCTATGAACCTGAGCAGGACTGGGATACCATCTCCTGGTACCTGAAAGGGTACACTAGATGCCTCCCCCTTTACCTGGTGTTGCTCTTGTCCAGTGGTCTTCCATCTATTTCATTCCTGTAGGTTGCGTAACCCCACAACTGAGGCTTCCCAACCCCAAGCTTGAAGAACACTGTTCTACTATGTAACCTGCTTTGTGAACTACACCTGTTGAGAAGTGGAATATAAATACCAAATATCGATTTATCTATAAATATAAATACCAAAACTATTCTTAATAATTGCAATGACAGTTTCACCGTGACTGACCAGGAGGTTTTTAGGGCCTAGGGTTATCCCAAAAATGAATGAATACGTACCCCTGAGTGTGTCAGGATACGTGAACTGTTAAAACTGCCCCAAGTGCTTCATCAGCCTGGTTGTGGGAAGTTTCTAATCTAAAGCCATACAGGAATAAATGCTTTGCAAGGCTCAAGTGAGTTTTTCCCCCTAATAGACAGTTTCATAAGTGGAAAGTACAAGGTTTTTCAAATCAGCACTTCTATTTTTCTTTCTGCTCTTGACCCATGGCCTTTAATATTTTTCACTAATGTTATCATTATAGAGTTGGGGTGTTTGTTAGAATGAGAATGAATGATGCCTTTGTTAGAGTGGGAATGAATGAAACAGCATTCTCGGGGTTGAACTATAGTCTGAAAGCCAGCTGTTGCCAACACATCTGCCTATTTTATCCAGGTTATGGTATGTCATAGAGAGCCAGTGTTCTGTACTAAAGGTGCTTTCCCCCTGCAAGGAGGAGAAAGTTAAGCAGAATGAGTGGGATGGTTCAAGAGTAATCAGTGACTCATCACACCGTAATGTGTGCAATCCTTTGCAATCACTGTGTCAAATATGTAATGGGAAAGATCAGAACAAGAATGCACACGGACTTCCATTTTCATTACAAGTATTTCATATTTCATCCCAGTTACATCAAAGGGAAAAGGAAACGAGGTACTCAGACCCCTTAGTGTATGTTCGTGTTTTTTGTCCCATTGGGACAGGACTTTACACGGTTGTACTGACTGTTTTGCCGTTTCATTATCCATTCGCTCAGTTAGAGGTATCCTTTTGGAGCTTTTTATAGCGTGGTGGCGGTGGTGTTCTTTGGTGCAGCAATACTCACCATCGAAAACTGCTTCTATGAATGGAAGGAGAGTTGCACTCATGCAAGGGATCCTTGTATAAGTGAAACGTTCCTTCCCTTCACAGGAGAGCTTCTGATGACAGTGTGCCACTGTGCAAAAGGGCTCAGTATTGCCCAGTCTGCTTGGGTTTTCATTATCCTAAATAATTTGGTGTCATTTGCAGGCTTGATGACATTTTTGACCCCTGCCCAAATCATTTGCAAAATCAAATAGCAGTATAGATTTTAGGATCTATGCTGCTGTTTACTGCTCTGCATTGTTAAAATGTTCCATTCAGGCCATCTGCTTTTTTCTTCCTTAATCTGCCATATTTCATGACTAAGCTTTGTCAAAAGCTTTTAAAAAGCCCAAGTAAATAATACAGTATCTAACCAGATCACATCTGGCTGTGCATTGGTGTGCATTGGCTGTGCACTCTTCAAAAACTGTAAAAACAATGAGGTGGGTCTTTGCTAAAGATGTCCTGCTACTTCCTTGGCAAGGACTTCTGTAGTTCTTCTGTGTGTTCTACCTGGTGCTTTCTGTCAGTTTCCCTGGGATGGAAGCTAGATTCCTTCTTCCTTGAAACTTGCAATTTTCCAGCTTCTTGTTAAAAGCTGGAATTGGGCTGTTACACTGGCTACTATCCAATCATCTGAGCCACATTTTGTTAGCTCATAGTGATACTATGTTAGCATAGTGATACTATATCTATTAGATTGCAAAGACATACTTCAGACAAAACTGATTAGATGGTAATTTTCATACTGTGTGTATAGGAAGATTTCTGAGAATATAAATACAGTGTGGTATAACGTGGTTCTGAATGGTAATGCTGCTTATATCTAATAGGACAGTCTTACTCTTCACTCTCCATGAAGCTGTTTGATACAGATCTTAAACAGCCTTCCCTAAGTCCATGACTGAATCTGATCTTATTGTAAACCCTTGAACATGGGTCTTTCTGAAGAAGCTTAACCCACTCAGTGAAATCTTGTGTGGCAATGAGAAAATTCCATATTTTTTCAGTGTCTAGCAAAGAGTGTCATGAGACTATCTGTCCTGTTTCTGTAGCAGAGGTAAATCCTGTTAGTTGACACATGTGATCTGTTCTTTGTCACTTAGAATGCATAGTCACTGTAGAACACTTTGGGCAGTACTTGTCCAAGGCACATGCTCAGGCTGCTGTCAGGATTTTGACATGTATGATGTTAACTGAGTCCTTTTTCTGGCTTGGGCTTAATTGTCCCAATACCTTGTTTTATTTTTTCCATACCTCTATATGTCCTACATTGTTATTGTACTAATTTTATTTTTGGGCTGGTCTGTGACCGCAGTAAAGTTGTTGTTGATGATGATGAGGAGGAGGAGAACGTGGAATGAGAATGTAGAATGAAAACACATAACACTGCAATTTGCTATTTTAATCAAGAATTTTTTTTTGGGGGGGGGGGATCACCAAAAAACCAGCACGCCCTATAAGCCATTCAGCAGAAGATGTGTCCTGTGCTAGGGGTATCAGGGCCCAAGAGCCTTGTCAGTTGTCATGTTATTTATGACCATAATAATTATAATAATAATAAGCATTTATATAGCACTTCTTGATTGTGCGGAGTGCTTTACATGTTTTATTTTATCCATATTGCAGCAGGGGCATTGAGGCTTAGAGGGAATGGTTTGCCTACGACCACTTAATGAATCATTGCATGGCAGAGGCAACAAGATTCAAAACTAGAAAGGGCTTGATTTGAAGTTCAGGGCCCAATTGTATCTAACTTTCCAGCAGCTGATGCAGATGTGTCAGCCTCTTGCTGCCTCTTGCAGAACTGGGGCAGTCGTGGAAGCCTCTGCAAGGCAGCAGAACATTTGTTCCCTTGCCTCGGAGCTGCACAGCACTGGAAAGTTGGATAGTTGGGTAAGATTGGGCCCGAAGTGTCCTAGCCGCTATGCTACTGTAGCTCTCTCTCTCTATAGCAGGCCAGCGGGTCTCAAACTGTGGGTCTAGGACCCACCAGTGGGTCATGACCCAATTTTTGGTGGTTTGTGAAACTGGCAGGGCAGATTGCGCTATGTGCATCAAGGCTTAAACTGCTACTGGGGGAGGGGGTGCACTGCTGCCCAATCACCATTATACACCCCTTGGCATTTATAAATCAGGCAGCAGCCGCTAGGACCTGTTAAAAGTTTGGGAATCGCTGCACCAGAACCTATATTTCCAGTTCTGGAAGACTGAGATTAGTTTTCTTACATGTGTGCTTTGAGAGAGAAGAAGTTGCCTTATGATACAGCATGGACATCTCATATAGTGCTACTATACCCAGTCTACAGTATTTTGAAAAGCTATGTTTCAGAAAGTTGTTATTATTATTATTATTATTATTATTATTATTTATTTATTTATTTATTTATTGTCATTGTATTACACAATACAATGAAATTCGTTGACACCCGGAGACCAAACCAACACACACATTGAATTCCCAACAGTCCCCCCCAATCCCCCAATCCCCGCCCCCCTTCAAAAAATTCCTCCTCTGAAACACAAACATCCACACAATAGGAAATGATACACAACAGGAAATCCACACAATTGGGAATGATAAACATCCACACAATAGGAAATAATACAGTCCGACTGCCCCTATCTACTGGTACTTCAGTTCATTGTTCAATGCTGTTATGGCTCTAGAGTAAAAACTGTTCTTAAAACGTGTTGTCCGAGTTTTAATAGTCCTATACCTTCTGCCAGAAGGCAACAATTTTAAACCGCAGAAGTTTTAAACCGCCATGCATTCTCAAGAGCTATTTAAGATCTTGGCCACTATATTGTGAAAGGAAAAGTAAAACTATGGTAACAGTAATTGAACACTTTTGTCTCCTCTGCAGTTGCTCTGAAGCGTATGTTGAATTTTAATGTGCCACCTGTTAAAAACAGTACAGGTGAACCAGTATGGAAGGTATGTCAAACTAAACATCTGTTTTGCCTTCCCTGCACTTTGTACTTCAGGTGAACTTCCTCGTTGCATGTTTAAAATAACAATTTATAGACCTGTTGTCCAAGATACGGCATCTTGGATCAATTGCTGGTGCTGAAAAATAAAAAAACTGAGTTCTGTAATGCCCTGTGGCTCTAAAAGCACCAACTTAATTGAGAGGCAAACCCACTCATGCTTCTCCGGAGCTAATCTGTTGACTCTGGCCTAACATTGTGTTGAGGGATTTATGAAACCAACTGTTCTTTGAATGACCTGAAAAATCTTTGTTTCCAATAGTGATCTCAATGTAGCATTTTATAACTGTTTTTTATTGCTATAATACATGTCCCTTTTCTTTAAAAAATTGTTTATGTACGTATTCTTATTTGTCCCTTACTATATTTTACACGTAACACATCTGTTAGTATTTATAAAAACCTCTCTCCCATATTTATTTATTTATTTTTATTCCCTTTTTAAAACCGCTCCTTTTTTTTTTAAATAGTAGATGTATGTTAATGTATACCTTAATTCTGGCTTTTTCCTGTACGATTTGTTGTTTAAAAAACACTTTGAGCTGTTTAATAATAGTGTAGTATAAAGGTGCAAAGCTGCTGCAGAATTCAAACCACATTGAAATGATTGGTAATTGTACATTAGCAGCCCTTGACAAAAAAGCACATAGTTCTCATTATCTGCTAGGGTTAGGTTCCTAGAAATCCACACAGATAGCGAATTCACAGATAACAAATAAATAATAATAATACTAGTATTTATATACCGCCTTTCTTTGGTCATTAGATTGCTCCTCTGACTTTAATTCAAGGCAGTTTACATAGGCAGGCTTTATTTCTCTAAACCCGCAAGGGGTTTTTACAAATTACAAAGAAGTTCTGTCTTTCAAGAACTAAAACAACGTACAGATAGAACTTTGGTGGTTTAGTCCTTCTTTCTGGCCACACGATTGCCTTCCTGCTGGCTGATTAGCGGCTTCTCTGCTCCCACCAAGGAAACAGCTGGCCCAGCACAACTCCTCTCTCACAGGCAGCTGGAGACAGCTCAGCTCTTATCAGTCGCAGTTCTCGGTCTGCCGCTCACGGAGGCTTCCGGTGTTATCGAACTGGCGACCTTTGGGTCTTCAGGCAAACGGAGGCTTTAACCCTCTCGACTAAACCTCCTGCCCATTGATCCATCAAACCATGGATCCTATGGAATCATTGGGGTTAGCTGCAAGGGATACCTTTTCTGCCATCAGAAGAATGCTGCAGAGACCTTCCAGAGGCTGCAGGGATCTTCAGAATGGCACCTGTGAGCAGCATGGACCCCTTAAACGTGGCTGATGGATGCTTCTGCCAGCCATTTTAAAGGGGTCAGTGCTGGCTGCAGGTGCCATTCTCAAGGTCCCTGCAGCCTTTGGAAGGTGTCTTCATAGTAGATAATGAAGACAGAGGTGCAGATAATGAGGAAAGTAGCAATTCTGCCCCTCGCAGATAAGTGAGGTCGCAGATAAAGACTGCGACTAAACATTCTAGGATTGCAAACCTAGTGCGTATATTGATATGTATTTTTGTGTTGCAGGTTCTCATTTATGACAGATTTGGTCAAGATATAATATCTCCGTTGCTGTCTGTGAAAGAATTAAGAGATATGGGCATTACTTTGCACCTGTGCGTATGTTATGCATATTTATTCGAGTTTTTACTTCATATGTTTGAAAAAGCTTGTGTGATTTCATAATTATATGGATACTATTGTGTGCAACACATCCCAAGCCACCAATTGGATGCCTGATTATCAGTATGGGAAAGTCAAAGGCTTGCCATTATGCCCAGGGACAACTTATGCTCTGTTGTAAAGAGTAGACAGAAACACTGTGGTTATCCACCAATCTTTATAGAAGTTTAGAGTAATTACATTGATTATGAGTTACACAAATTGAAGATTGAAATATCTTTTCAAGTCATATCTTTTGCAATATCTTTTCAAGTCATATCAAAGACATTTGAAATATCTCTGGTAAGAACATTGTTCCTGTTTGACAGTAATCCTGTAAACTGTATATAGATATTTTGGGATTTTTTTTCTAAAGGGGTCTTGATTAATACTGTTGCTAACAATCTGCTTAGCGGCAGGTGAGAGCACCCTTCCCAATGCTGGCCTCTCCTTGAACAAAGTAGTGAGAGGTCTGCATCAGCAGAATAAAAGTTGCTACACACTGGAGTTGTTCCGTGGCAGAACTTTGACTGCACAAAATTCCAGGTTTAATCATCAAGTAGAATAAAGGTGTGTCTGAAATCCTGGAAAACTTCCTGTCAATTGGTGCAGAGCGTGTGTGGGAAGACTTGTGGTATCTATTTCCTCATGATCCACTATCTAGCTGCTACAAAATAGTGGCTTGGGTATGGGCATATACAAGCATGCCCCAGAATCCGCTGGGGTTCCGTTCTGACACTTTCCCCTGCCCCCTGTGGATACCTGAAACCATGGATCCTGGGGACGCCTTCTTAAAGATATGGGGACATCAGTGGTTTTGCTGCAATAAGGTAAAAAAAAAGATTTAATATTCTCCTTTCTTTTTAATAGGCGTTCCAGTATCCATGGTACCCGTGGATAAACCATGGATACAGAATCAGTGGATACAGGGGCACGCCTGTATGTAGAATTAAGGGCCAGAGTGTCAAACTACCCTCCTAGTCTTTTCTCACAAAAATCTGCTCTTGTCTGTCCACCCCAACATTTTTTTTCTTTTGACAGTTTGATACAAGGGGACAACGGCCTTTTTAGTATTGCTAGTTAGTTTGGTTTTTCAAAAAAATGAGATTTAGCAATCCTTGCACATCTACTATGAATCTACTAAGACATCTACCAATAGATCCCAACCCACTTTTTGCCCATTCTTAGACAGTTTTGAACTAAATGAATCAGTGATTTGATTCAGTAATGAGATCGCTTCATACATTGTATATGTGCAGCTGAATGATCAGTGTGATGATTTCTCAGGAGCAGGTCCAAATGGAGTCAGTGTGGCATAGACCCAATGTGGCACATAGGAAGTGTGCGTCACATTGCAACCAAAGTCTTTGTTGCTATTTGATTGGGCTGTGTGTGCATGTGGACTGACTGCCTTGATGAATAGCTTCGCTCAGTGAATATGTTATCAAAATAAATATGTTACTTTATCTCCAGTCTTCTACACTCCGACCGGGACCCCATTCCAGACGTCCCAGCAATATATTTTGTAATGCCAACTGAAGAAAATGTTGACAGGCTGTGCCAGGTACTTTATCCTGTATCCAGGTCTGATGTGAGAGCTCAGCAATTCAGAATTCAAAAGAAAATTGGGCTTGGTTTCCTGCCAGGAACAGGTTGTGCTTGGGCTAGATGACTGCTGCTTGAAAGTTGTGGCTGTAGCTTTGCCTAGATAGCAGTGTGTGCTCAGTGGTCAATGTCCTATCAAGCACGAAGATGTCCTTGCTGATGATAGTGCAGGTGTGTAGCCAGAAGCTGGTTTACCTGTCTTTGTCTGTAAAAGTCAGAAATAAACCCAGCAGTGCATCTTAAGATTCAGACATTGTTTCATATTGAAAAAAATTCTTCTTCCAGATATATAACAACTTAAACTTTTTCCTTCAGCAAAGCAAACTGGCAAAGCAAATCTGTGCTTGTTTTACTACCAGAGCTCAGTTTCATAAACTGTTTTCATAATTGGACAAAAGATCAGTTCAAGTGGCAATTTGAAAACAGTTACTGTTTTGGGGACACTTTTTTTAGTATCTTATCACTTATTATATCCAATGTAGCGCTACAGTGTGAAGTCAGCCGTGGAACAAGTGGCCATTTCTGCAATCCCAGAGACATACATTAAGCAATGCAAATATGCACATTTTTTTTTAAAAAAAACTTTGCATGTATTAAATTTGAGCAACACTAACTCTGTAGTAAAGCCTTTACTTTTAAAGCATTCTTGTTTGCTTAAAAACTCGAGTGTGTTGACATTCTTTTTTTATTCTTTTTTCCTTGCAGGATCTTAGAAATCAGCTTTATGAGTCTTATTATTTAAACTTTATTTCTGCTATTTCAAGAAGTAAACTGGAAGATATTGCAAATGCTGCTCTGGGTGCCAGTGCGGTAACACAGGTGGCCAAGGTACAGTTTATTAATGCCAGTTCCATCATGATAGGAGCCTCTGTCATTTTCATACGACTCGTTTACAGTGGGGTGAATAGCTAAGCTATGACATAATTCAAAAAGGACCGCAGGTGTCGCTGAAGAAAATGAATTTGAGCAAATTCTGGAAAACAGTCCAAAAAACATGTCTTTCATGGCATATTTATTTGTGTATTCTGTTGGCTAACAGACTCAAGCAATCATGAATGTGTACTGCCATGATTTTAAAAAGTAATTGCAACAGTTCTGACATTCAGGTTTCCTCTCAAAATGTGCAACTTATGTACATTTTATGTGCTATTTCAGATGGAGCTAGTTGTTAAATGTGCATTTCAGTATAGGTGTACTTATTGTTTAAGCAAGTTTACAGAAAATCATTCAGATGACTTGGGTGACTTTCCCCTGTATAACATTAAGTGTAGGACAAATGATTGAATGTGTTTGCTTGTATACTAGATTTATATGTCTCCAAAGATTTATTTGTCTACCCCTCTTCAAAGCACTAGAGGCAGTTTATGTTTTATAATGATGGCCTACACATGGACATTGTAATCCTATGTGTGTCTTTTCAGAAGTAAGTCCATTAACTTCCATGAGATTCCAGTATAAGTGTGTGCAGGATTCCTGCTTAAGGGTAGAATCCTACGTATGCTTACCTGGGAGGAAATTATGATTAATTCCATGAACTTACTCCTGAGTAAACATGTATAGCAAGGGTTCCCAAACTAGCTGCTGCTGCAACACCCACCAAACCCAGAAATGAGTGGCGGAGACACAAAATGCATCACATGATGACATCACCGGTCACTCGCTTTGGGTTTGGAGGTCATTGCAAGTTTCCAGACTTGCAGACTTGTAAAAGTGTCAGGGCAAGCATGAAGGCTTTCCCCAATATGCAGTTTTCACACGCTGCGGTTCTGCCTGCCGCACTGAACCTCCTGCTGCTGTTTGGAGGTTCGCGGGGCAGCCTGCAGCACCCCACAAATGCCTTGCAACACCCCAGCACATTGTGATGCACACTTTGGGAACTGCTGATGTATAGGGTTAGGTGATTTATACAAAAAGAATGGAAAGAAAAGGAAGATTGGCAGAATCAGGTATTTTATTTATTTATTTATTTATTTATTTATTTATTTATTTATACCCCACCTTTCCCATGCCGAAGCAAATGCCCAAGGCGGCTTACATGAGCAGGCTAGTCTAAACCAGCATTTTTTTTCCAATGGGTTTTTTACAAATCTACAGTATTCTTGTGATCCACCAAATCCTCAGTCCCAGATGTAGCCTTCACAGTGTGGTTCTCTCCTCTGGCTGCATGCCTTCGAGCCACAGCAGGTAATTGCATGGCAAGCCTGGACAGGTCCTCAAGGTCATATTCCGTTCTTTTGCCGGCTAGCCTTCTCACACACTCCCCCCGCAACTCACTTGCGGTGAGCTAATCAGCTCCACAGCGACTCTGTTCTGCCACCACAGGTACTGCAGCTCGTCACAGCCTGGCATCCGTCTCCCATCCAAAAACAAGCCACGGGTTCTCCTGCTTAGCTTCAGGCAGTGCCAGCAGCTCAACCATCAGCCCACACCTCCTGCCCTTCCATAATCAGCTCTTCCATAATCTTACAGTTCTATAGCTGGCCAAAGTGAGTTGAAATGATGATACTGCATCTTTTAGGTACTTTGGAAGCCACTTTGGGAGAAAAGCAGGGTAAAAATTGAATAAATGACTGCTAACTACTGGCATATTCTAATTCTAAATATCTGCACGTATTGTATTCATTGTTAACAAATCATAGAGGATTACTAAATCTAAACAGAACATATATATAAATTGCTTGTAGTAATGATTAATTTGTCTTGATTTATAGGTTTTTGACCAATATCTCAATTTCATTACTTTGGAAGATGATATGTTTGTACTGTGCAATCAAAATAAAGAACTTGTTTCATATCGTGGTAGGTAGATTATGTTAAAAGAAGCTATTTCATTTAATGTCTAGTATTTCAGTAAATATAACAGTGTGCAATGTAACTGACAGTCCAATCCTATTTACCTTACCACCCTGTGGTATAGTGGCACTGAAATGGTTGCTTCTGTATCCCATGGGGCCGAGGAGAGAACTGGAGGCCTTCCCGGGGTAAGGAAGCATCAATGTCGGGGGGGCCCACAGCCCCACTGGGTCTACTTGGATCTGCGCCAGCTCAATAACGGTCACAGATTTGAGTAGCCCATGTAGGAGTTTCATGGGGCAGGAGGAGGGGATAGGATGCAGTGGCAGCCTCTGCTGTCATCATTGCTCCTGGGCCTGAACTTCCCCAGGCTGCCTTCCAACTGCTGAAAAACACCCCTTCCCTGCCCCCTTTCCGCCTGCCTCTCCACTGCCTGGTGGCTCAATTTATCCCAATTAGTAGGCGACCTGCCAGCACAGGCTGCCATATGGCTGCCACGTGCTTTACGGCACGTTCTCAACTACCTGGGTGCTCATGTCCTTGTACACAAATATTTAATGCTGATGTGGAATTTTACAATTAAAGAGTGTCCAATTCGAAAGGAATAGTGCCTTTTGATTCATTATTTGCCTTCGTAATTGATGGGGTAAGTGGCTGCAATTCTATACACACTTATCTGGGAGTAAGTCATATTAAACACAATGGGGCATCTGAGCAGACATGCATAGGATTCGGCTGTCAGAAAGTAAACGTACACAGCATTTACTGCTGTCTAGCAGAAGAATCTTCTTCTTCCCTCATAGAATCAGAACGTTAGATGCAGCTTTCACATTGGGACAAGAAGCATAAATTGGGCAACTTACTTTGATCTTGTAATGCTGGCAATGATAACTATACAACTGTGGTTAGAATGAATGCGTAGTGTATAAATTATGATGATTTGAATTATCTTCCTCTGTTTCATATTTTAGCCATTAACAGACCAGATATAACAGATACGGAAATGGAGACCATAATGGACACAATTGTTGACAGCCTTTTCTGTTTTTTTTGTTACACTTGGTAAGTGTAATGATATTTTTAAATTAAATTTCCGTAAGGAAGTCACAAAATTACTTCACCTGTATGTCATCTGAGGGAGGGAGGAAGATAAGGCAGAAATCCTCTTCCCCCATAAGGGCCCCAGCCCCTTGTTGGTGGAACATGCCTTTCTCTGCCTGAATTTTTGCCCCCCTTTTTAGATTAACCATGTTGTAGTGTTGCATTTGCTCCAATGTTAACCCTGCTTATGCTCACCTTTTTCAAGAGTTAGTGCTAAACCATGGTTTAACACACTGGTTCAGAGTGAACTGTGCTTGGAGTTAACATTGATGCCGATGTTGTATTGCCCAGTAAGTTAATGCTGAAAAGTGAAGGAAGGGAGAATTCACCTAGAAGAGAAAAAGTGGGAGAATGCAAGCACGCAGCCAAGAGACTGTGAATACATTTTGGCTAAAGTTATTTTGTCTGAATCTGAAACTTAGCTATGACTTTGATCTGGCACTAGCTGTGACATTTTAGAATGCAGCTTCAGAAATGTGTATCACTGATTGGCATTTTTTTGCTGAACGAGTAATAAAGAAGCCTGTATGTATATCAGGTCCTTAAAATATGTTTTTGGTCTTGGGGTGTGTGACTAATTAATGTATGTGTACCATCACATTGACCAGCTTGCCCTCTTTGGCTTAAGGGAATTTCTGAGCATATTTTTTTAAAAAAAAACAATAAAATTTTGTTTAAATATAACCAGGGCATGTTTCTTTAACATTTATGAAGGGCATTACGGTCAGATAATATAAGGCTCATCGATGTTTGAATACATTCTTGTATTTTATAATGGATTTACCCAAGATTAACTTGTATTTATTTATTTTTAACAGGAGCAATTCCAATAATCAGATGTTCAAAAGGAACAGCAGCCGAAATGGTGGCAGTGGTAAATTAAGAAATATCCCTAAATTAATTAATTAATTAACGTAAATATGATGACAGAGGTAAAAAGTATTGGTGCTTAACAGAATAGCAGACATTCGTTTTTACTGAGCCATCTTGTAGAAGAGACGTGGCTGCGATATAACCCCACAGTGTCTTGATACTGTCTTATTAGGCTTCTTGACTAGAGTGTGGCCAGGAAGTCCATAGCAGAGTGTAGGAAGCGCCTGTGGGAAGGCTTGGGAAGCAGAGCAGCAACAAAAGAGACCACATTTACCTCTTTCAGAGACCTGTATTTTTGATTTGTAGGAGCAGGCCAAAGAATGGCTGTCAAGGCAGTCCAAAGTCAGTTCATACAGTAAATCAGCAGATCAGTAAATGACAGCAGCAGCAAAAGAAACACTCCAACAGCACCTCCTCTCTCCTTCACATTAACCCACAAAGTACAGGCTAGAACCCTCCACATTTATACCAGCGTCCACCAATCAGGAGGGACTGCTGAGTCACTGTTAGTGTACCTGCTGGCAGTCACGTAGACCTCAGCACGGGTATGCCGTGTTGCTCTGATCGTGGCACTTTTCCTGCAGTTTCACCAGCTGCAAAAATTAGCTCGGGCCTGGCTACAAAGCCCAACACTGTCACATGTATGTCCGAAGACGACAGTGCCAAGAAAGTTTCTGTTCATCAAGTCTTCGATGTACATGCAACAGTGCTTGTAAAGTGATTTTCCAGTCTGATTTCAAGCTGGCTTATGGATCTGAAACAGCCTTTCTCACATTGGTTGATAACCATCTCTTAAGAACTGAACAGGGCAAGTGCTTCCCTCTTAGTTCTGTTGGACCTCTCAGTTGCTTTCATTACCATTGGTCATGGTATCTTTCTGGTCCACCTGGCAAGGTTGGAGTTAGGGACACATTTTGACAGTGGCTATGGGGGGGGGGGGTTGCTGCCTGACCCCTTCACTGTTGACCAGAGGTGTCCTGCAGGGTTCCATCTTGTACCCCACAACATTTAACCTGTATATGAAGCCACTGAGAGACACTGTCTTTGCAATAGTGTTGCTAATATACTGCTGACATCCAACTCTACCTCTCTTTTCCATCTGGCATTAGGGGTTTTGCAGTGGTTTTGAATTGGTGAACTGATAGTTATGGAGGACTTGGTGTAAGCTAATAAATTGAACAGGCCGGGCAGACGTGTTACTAGAGAGTGAAACCCTGAAATGGGTTTGCACCTTCTCTGGATGCAGTTGGGCTCCCTTTGAAGAATCGTTTACAATTCTACAGTTTTAATTATGCAATTTTGTAAACTGCATAAAATAATTAAATTTTTATTGGGTTGGATCCAGAATTGCATGAGTGGAAGTTGGTTGGCATAACGGAGAGAATTTTATGTAAATGACAACATGAACAACATGAAATATGACAACATGAAACATTGTTTGAACCCATGAAATATGGTTTGAACCCTGAAAATTGAGATTTCCTTTCAATTAACAGAGCTAAAGGCATTGGATATATCTATATTTCTCTCCTATTCTTTCTGTTCTGTCTTGCTGCTTTTTATTTTCCATCTTTGTCTTGTGTATGTTGTGGGAAAATCCACAAATTCAGCTTTTTTTTTATAGCTAACATGCTTTTTATAAGCCTGCTTTTATGCTTGTGGCTAGAAACATAGATTTGGCAACTCCTCTGCACCATACGTGGACCTACCAGGCCTTAGTGCATGATGTACTGGTAAGAAAAGCGTTTTAAAATACATTCTTTGTATTGCTTAATCCTTTTCAGAAACTAGACAAGAAACTCCGAGAGAACCTCAGAGATGCCAGAAACAGCCTTTTCACAGGTGACACGCTCGGGGTTGGACAATTCAGGTATCAACATCTAGTTGGATATTTCAAAGCCCTGACTAGGTCAAAGACGTTATAGGCAAGAAGCATGTCATATTTCTCACTAGCTTCTCATTTCTGCTTTTTGTAATAATAGCACAAGCACAGTGGGGCTCACTCAAGGAATCTTCCTTCCGGCTCCTCTCTACTATAGTTCCTTGAAGCTTACAAAAGCAGTTGAATGTTCAGCAATCGGTTTAATTGATTTGCCTACTTCATCCCAAGATTTAAGCAGCCCGATGGGTTCTGTTAACCATAATTCAGAATCCTCGCTGTGGTTTGTTTCCAGACCTGTAATGGGCAAACCACGGTTTAAGAGTTGCATGTCTGCTTTTCTGTTCCATCTTCTCCAGTCTCAGCTTCATGAGATCTCTTCTGCGTCCATGCTAGAGCAAAGTAGAGGCACAGCCCTAACTGCTTTTATTTTGTTAGTGGACTGCCTGATGAGATGTAATGGGAAACCATTTATTAGCACAAAGTGAGGTTTGCAAACGAGCTTCAAACTGGTTTTAAACCAAGAAACTGTGATTTTATGTTATGTTTGAATATGGATTTTAGGCAGAATCTTGTGATCCGTGCTTTTCCTTTATGAGATTTGTCAGTTCAGTGTGGAAAGGCAAAAATGTTGCATGATTCAAGAAACTGTTATGTCCTGAAATGCGTCATTTCATGGTAAACATTCTATAGATACTGCTTTAGTCATTGGAATTTTCCAAGTATGTAGTAGACAGTGCGAAGGTATTAACCAAATATTTTTTATTTACAGTTTCCAGAGACCTCTTTTAGTTCTTGTGGATAGAAACATAGATTTGGCAACTCCTCTGCACCATACTTGGACCTACCAGGCCTTAGTGCATGACGTACTGGTAAGAAAAGCATTTTAAAATATATTCTTGGTTTTTTTTTCTTTATGGCCAGTTTTGTAATGCAGAACTTTAATACAGCACAAGCCACTTTAAATCAAGCACTGTTTGTAGCCGTTTACTGATGAAATCAGCTAAATCCAATTCTTCCCAAATAATGGACATGGAAATTCTGAAGGACGTGCCCATCACTCCTCAGATCGGGCTATTACATTATAGCCTGAAGTTTGTATATAATAATAGCCTAGCTTGTCTATATGTTCTGGCAGTACCAATTTGGTGCATAACAGTTTGTCACTAAATATGCTTTCATTGCACATTGTGCAGAGGGCCAATCAATTTTTACAAGTCTTGATGGCCAATAATTAATTGTAGTAGTATACTTAATGTCCTCTGCTGTACAGAGGTGAAATATGGCAACCCCTCTTGCCAACTGTTTGGCCTGGACATTTTACAAGGGGGAGTAGTGGGCAGTGTGTGTGTGTGTGTGTGTGTGTGTGTGTGTGTGTGT
>JAJKFI010033383.1:0-37612 GCA_029204185.1 Lerista edwardsae
AGTCGGCCTTCAGTATCCATGGAAGAGCCGTTCCCAGACCCCCCCCCCATGGACGCCATTTTCCATGGGACCTTAAAAACCAGAAGTGCCTGCCGGAAGGCTCCAGCAGGCTTTTGGAGGTGTGGGGAGGGCACGTGTGTCCTTCCTGGACCTCGGAACATCTTGACACAACTGGAAGGTCCTAGAAAGTCCAGAGTGGGTTGGCACCTGCATTGGGTCAGATCCATGAGTGCCAAACACCTAGAGTGAATTGGGTGCACAGTTCTGCTTTATAGCATAATATACTGTGAGTAAGAGAATGGGCACCCATATTCCTGAAAAGTAAGTCATCAAAGCAATAATCACTGTTCTGAAATCTGTATTGTAGGAATTTGAAGTCTATTTCACTGTTAGTGTGTGTTCCAATTATTCTAATCTAGTATGCGTTTGCGAATGTGAGGGGGTATAGCAGGCTGTTGGCAAGCTTGATCAATGAAGAAATCATTATTGGTGTATAGCCACTATAGATCTAAGATTGAATCCTAACTGTGTGCTCTGTGAGTAGAAACTCCTTCTGTTTACAGAAGAGAAGTTGTATCTGAGGAAGTCATCCTTTCATGAATGCAGATATTCTTCCATCAAATGGAAAGAGTTTCCATTATGACGTTACATGGTTAGGATCCAATCCAATTCTCCCAGTCATGGAGTGGCTCTCTAATTAATGCCTGTTCTCGCTTTCCTTTTGATTCAGTGTCAAGCTCTGAGCGCAGGAGTGTATTTCTTTAGGTGCCCAGTATGTAATAATAAAGACAAATTTCAGAATGAGATGTTGAGAATGGGCATCCATATTCCTGAAAGGTAAGTCATCAAAACAATACTCAGTGTTCTGAAATCCGTATTGTAGTAATTTGAAAGCTATTGCACTGTTAGTGTGTGTTCCAAGGACAGCAAAAGTTATGTTTTTTTTTCTTCATATGAATTGGGTTTTTACACTAATGAAAATAAGTTGAAGCTGGAAAATGGACAGAACTGAACTTGTTAAATGCTATAGACAATATATAAGAAATATGTGAAGGAATAGAAGGCCAAAAACCAGATCTGCTTCAAGCAACAAAAGCAGATTCAAATGCATAAGATAGGAGTTGAAAAAGGTCCGGTTGAATTTTGGGCTTTAAATTCAGATGAGGATTTCCTCATCATAAATTAGGAGCAAACAGTAGTAACCATGGTTTGGACTGACGCACCCACACACAGTTGAAACCATGATCAACTCCAGGAAGTGAGGTGAGAAATTACACCAGACTGGGGAAGGAGGAAAAAGTCTCATGAGTGTTGAAAGCAAAACTTTGCAGGGACTTGTCAAACAGGGCACTGACCTGCTTAGGTTGGTAGTTGGGAGGTCTGTTCTACTGCAAAATAATAGATTGATCAGCCTGGACCTACTCACTTGCTACAGAGTCGCTCCTCCTGCATTGTGAGATGGTCAAATGACCTGACTGACTGAATGTTAGCCAGACAAGCTAAATTATGGAACTGAAAGTGTTCTAATACCAATTTTGATGTGTGCTCAGAGATGCCTCCTGGGAACTGGAAGAGAACGCATACCAGGACCTCCTCCAGTGTTACCAGCACTGTGATGCCAGAAGATGCCTTTGCAAAAACGGGAGAGACTACAGTGAGCCTGATAGGTATTGAATATATGCAGGGCTTCCAGGCAAGAATGTTGAACGTACCTGTTGTAGCTTAGAACGATAGTCCACAGTTGAGTCAAGCGGCAGTTATGCGTAATGATGGCCACATACTTCTACTTCTTTATCCATCTGATCGAGTCTGACTCCTGGTGACTTATAGGCGAGGCTTCTCCGTGCTCAACGTGGCCACATTACGGTATAAACCAAGACCCCCAAACTTGGCTTCAGTAGCCTGTTAGGCCTCTGTTTTCTGTATTTAATAAGAACAAGATGCAGTATAGGCATTTTGTTTCTGAAAACAATGAAGATTGGATGCCTATTCTATCGGTACATTAGACTGCGTGCCAAATTCTGAGCCTACGTTCTATCCTTCACAATGCTGGTATTTGGGGCAAAGCCCTGCATTGCCCTCTTCCAAGCTTAGCACCCTTCCCATCGTGCGAGGGGGGGCTTTCTTCTGTGACATTAGCTCCTGTCTCCTTACCAGTCAATGGGAACATTCCTTGAAGCAGTGTTTCTCAAACTGTGAGTTGGGACCCACGAGGTGGGTGGCAAGCCAATTTCAGGTGGGTCCTCAGATTTGATGCTACCATGGCATGTGACTGCAGTTGCAGAAATGTGTTACAGATCTATACTTTACATAAGAACATAAGAAGAGCCCTGCTGGATCAGGCCAAAGGCCCATCTAGTCCAGATTCCTGTATCTCACAGCGGCCCAACAGGTGCCCCAGGGAGGCACGAGACAACAAGATGCTTGCATCCTGTTGCCACTCCCTTGCACCCGGTACTCTGAAGTAGCCCACCATCAATATAAGGGGGTTGCACAATCCATCATTGCCTATAGCCCACGATGGACTTTTCTTCCAGAAATCTGTCCAATCCCCTCTTAAAGGCATCTAGACCAGATCCCATCACCACTTCCTGTGGCAAGGAGTTCCACAGATTGTTTTAAGAAACCATCATGTCTAAAGTCCAAAACCCTGAAGAAACAGGCAAGCGGGTGCCCACCTCTGCCTTCAGAAGTCCTTTGCCATGTCCCTACTCTTAAATCGGATGGATGAGTATGCGAGACAGGTCCTCCATTGCAGGAGCCCTTCCAAAGGACGTTTGCCTGGTAAACAACATATATGATTAGTAGTCTGTACCCCCACCTTCCATTTTGCCACATAAGAATCTATTACAATGAACAATTCAGTTTTATTTGGGAAATAGGCTTATGCTCAGTGAAGATTATACAGCTGTTGCCTTTATGTTGTCTTGAGGCTTAATTATCTTAATTTCAATATGTGTTTGTTTTTTAGCAAATGGGAAATAAAGCGCTGTCAGTATTGTGGTTCCAGTGGAACTCATTTGGCGTGTTCCTTGCTAACTTCCTGGGAGCAAAATTGGGAGTGCATAGAGTGCAGAACCATCCTTGCCAAACCCAATGGTAGGAAACCTACAATCTGTAATGCTTGGATTAAGATAAGCTTTAAAGATTGGCTACAAAAATAACTTGAGAACTGTACATTCCACAGGTAGCGGCCAGAAATGGAGAAAGCGCCCTCTGACTGTGTCGGAACACACCGGAGAGGGTTTGTTGGAAGAGCCATCGCCCAAATGTGCCAGGCAGTCTCCCGGATCCCATCTTGGCTTTCTAGTCAGGCATGTAGTTTTCTCCCTCCTGTAACTACCTGTACTTGGCAGCTTTGATCAAAAGCCCACTCGCTGAACGCTGCGTGTGTCCCAGCATCCCCCGTCTTGAAGCAATCCCTCGTGCCAGCCGTCAAGCGGCTTCCAAACGCAGGAACGTCAGGTGCAGCCTGCAATGCACTGCCCTTTCGTTTGCCCTTTCAAGCCCTTTCGTTTGCCTGAACATTCGAAGGAGCTCACGGCCTCTGAGAAAAGACTAGCATAGGACTGCAAGAAGTACATTCACATTTAAGTTGCAAGGCCCATTGATTTCAGTGGAGCTTAATTGCATCTGAATTCACAGTTGGAAGCACAGCAATTTCTTCATACCCAAATTAAATAGATTTTCCTTAGTGTAGAAGTCAAAAGTCCCACTTTTGCCTTTTGAATTGCATGCTTTCAAGTGTTTTCAAACAGCACCACAAGTTAGAGAAGAGTCCACCGGTAGTCCTGGGGTTTCTGCTGCGCAAAGGGTAGTCATTGTGGCTGTTGGTCCCCTTGCTCAGCTTCAACATCTTCCAGTCCAGTGGGAGCAGAGCCTCCTTCCTAAGGGGTGGGTGAGGGAGTCCAGGGAGAAGCCCCCTCAGGCCTTGGCCTCCTGCACCACTGCCACCACTAGATTCCATTGCATTGCACTACCACCACCATTGCATGTTTGGACAGAGGTGAATCTCTGCTCTGCAGCCCCCGGCACGGGCCATCCCAGGCACAGTGGCTACTTCTTGGGGCTTGCATGCCCCAAGAGCTGGGGGAAGGAGAAGCCCTGCCAGGCACCTGCTGGGCTCCTGCAGAGTTATCAGCACTCACATGTTAGGTTCACGGGGGGCGGGGGAGGGAATGTCAGTTTCCCCATTCAGATACTACAGGGAAAGTGGCACCCCTTGCCGGCAGCATCACAGGACTAAGCAGCTCCTGGACTCGCAGCTCTCCTTGGAAAGCCAGGTGGCCGCAGCGGCCAAGAGTACATTTGCCCGGCTTCAACTGATGTGCCAGCTGCTGCCATACCTGAGTCGATTGGACCTAACCATGGTGGTCCATGCCTTAGCGACTTCGACTAGATTACCATAACTTGCTCCACTTGGGGCTGCCCTTGAAGATGGTTCAGAAGCTGCAATTAGTGCAGAACGCCACGACCTGGGTGGTTACTGGAACTAGTCGGTTTGACTCTGTTGGACCGCTGCTTCAGTGACACACTGGTTGCCCATTCATTTCCAGGCCCAGTTCAAGGTGCTGGTATTGGCCTTTAAAGCCCTTCACGGTTTGGGTCCAGGTTATCTGAGGGACCGCCTTCTCCCATTCATTCCAGCCTACTGTACACTCGTAGGTCAGCTGAGGAGTTCTCCTTCAAGGGCTGCCTTTATCCCAAGTTAGAGGGATGATGGCACGGGGCAGGTCTTCTCCGTAGTGGTGCCACAACTATGGAATTCCTTTCCAGAGGAACAAACAACTTCCCCCTCCTTTCGGGGAGGGCTCAATATTTTGGGGACCGTATTTTTGTTTGGTCTTGCACTTTTGTGATGCTTTATTGTCTGTCCCCTGCGTCTCTATAGCAGTGCTTTGGCTTAAGTAGTTGCCCACGCACAAGTTGTTGCCCTTTTTTATTATATATTGTTCATTTTTAATATCGCGTTGTGAGCCACCTTGAGTATTTGCTGCAGCCAAGGCGGGATAAAAATCTTTTAAACCAATAATAAATCTTGAACCACCGGTGTTTATAGCTAGTAATCGTCTGCTTTGGTTTTCCTTCAGGTCCCCAAAGATGATGTGCCACAATGGCTTTACTCAGTGTCCCCAGTTGGATCCTCCTCCCCCCAACAACAGACTACTCACCCCCTCTCCCTTGATCAGTCCTTCTGCGAGGAACCTGTCGCTGAGGAAGTCGTAAGTAAATACTAGATAGCCAGTGTTCGCACACTATGGCGGATTATGAAGTGTGTTGGCGGGGGGGGGGGATTGACAGGAATTCAAACAGCTGCTTGTTCTATCCCAATGGGATTGTTCACTTTGAACAACTGGCCCCCATGGCATTGGTGTCCTAGTGACATCCAAGCTATATAATACTGGCACAGCGTTTTCCCAACATAGCATCCTGCCCGTTCTTTCAACGTTAGGAATACAAAGTAAAACCAGCAGTGAGTAATATAGTACTTAATGTTTTTTCAAAAGTATTGACCAATAATCAGTATTTTTCATAAGTGTCCATAAGCGTTAGATGGTGAGGCAGAAATATCTTTTTGTTTCCTCTTGTTGCTTTATTGTGATTTAATGTCACACAAGGTCTTGCTCTAGGTGCCTTCGTATTAAGCGTAATGTAGAGCACAATCCTAATTTGGAGTTAGGCCAGCAAAGTTTGGCCAGCACAAGGGACCCCATAAAGTATGTTGGGACCACTCTGAGTTAGAGAGGCCAGAACGTGCGCCATCCTCCCTAACTCAGAGAGTGGTCCAAATGTGCTTTAAGATGGCTCTTGTCCTGGCCAAACTTTGCTGGCTTAACTTGTGCTGCCCTAACTCCAGGTTAGGATTGCGCCCTTAATATGAGTAGGCATCTACTAGGAGCAGGGTTTTGTCAGTAGTGGTTCCAATCTCATGGAATGCCCTCGCTCTGCAGAGATCTGATTGGTCTCTAAGGAGATGTATAAAAACCAGGTTTCTTGTTGGCTCCTCCTTTTGGAGGAGAGTGATGGCTGTCTGTGTTTTCTTGGCAAGTTGGTGATTTTTTTAAAGGTGTGAATTATGGTTTGGTTTTTTGCTGCCTTTCAGTTAGGCAATTTGTTTTTGCTGCTATTATATTTAGACTATAAATCACATTGAGTTGCATAGTAGGCAATAAAGGCGAGATAAATCTTTAACATAAATGAAATTAATATGTATACCATAGATTCCTTTGGATTATTTTAAACTGTAAAATTTCATTGAGCTAATAGCTACGTCCTCAGCATTGCTTTATTCTAAAATGTGATAAGTCACACGGTAGACACCCGTACAGATTCAAAATTCTTGCTGCTCCCAATCACTTGCTATGCTAATCAGAGCATTCATTTTATATTGTCTAGGCAACTCAGAGTGCAAAAGAGAGAAGTTTCTAATATTCTGAGGGAACTAAGATCACAGATCAATAACAAACCAACAAGGCTGAATATCAATAAACAAAACCTCTGGGATAGTGCCTTAAAAGGATTTCAGAAGCGGAACTTCATTCCTAGCAATACTATTGAAGTAAAGTACATAGACGGCAAGAATAAAATAGAGATGGATATCTGTCATTCATCAAAGGAAGATTTTTTTCGATTATTGATGCTTCACCTTCAGAACTCGCCGCTCTTTGAAGGCAATTCTTCAAAGAACTTGTCTTTTGATTCTCAAGGTAAATCTAAACTGTACATATTCAAAGAATTTGGGAAGTGACTTTCTTCCATTTTATTTATCTTTCTCCCTCCAATGAGCTGGGGTAGTCCACGTAGGCTTATCCCATTTTGGTCTCGCAGATGGATTAAGTGAAAGATAGTGACTGTCTAAGGTCATCTACAGAGCTGCATACTGGAACAGGAATTTGAACCCAGGAGCATGCCAGTCTTAAGTCACTGTATCAGTTGTATTGCACTGGCTGCTTTCTTTAAAGCTGCCGCTATCTGTCTGTACAGCATGGGAAATTATTTGCATTTAACAAGCTTGATGGCAAGATGCACTGCGTTCTGGGTAGCTATCAAGCTAAAATGTGTGTTCCAGTATTTGGTGCACAAATTCAGGTCTGAATGTCAAAGTTCAAGAACACTAATAGGAATGTTGGTTTTGCTTTTGAGACCTGGCCTGCTGTGCATGCTTCTCCTTGCTGTTCAGAAATGGTGAGCTAGTTGTTCTACCTGTTAGTTACGGGGTGGCAGTCTAGAAGATGAAGAGGAAAAATAATCCTGTCTGAGGAGCTTAATGGCTCCATGTAGGGGAGTAGCCCTCTGTTAGAGTTAACTATGTAGTAAGGCCCTTGGAAAGCTGCAGTGATTCTTTGCACTTCTTTCAAAACTTGAAGCATGGCCAAAGCGAGTAATTCTTCAGGGAAGGGGATGTGAATGGAATGAGAACGGCATTTTTGTCTAAGCTGACAACATCTTAGACTCCTGTGCATGTGTTCCAGTGCTGCTTTACCCCTGGAGATAGCTCAGCTTTTTCTTTGACTACATCTCCTCATGCTGCCTGAGCAGCTGCTCCGGAAAATTGTCCAGCTTTTGAGGAGCAGCTTTACTAGATGACCAGGAGCAAGAGAGCTGCTGCAGTAGGGAAAGAATCTGAGAGTTTCTGAAGCCCAGGCAGGAGGTTCCAGCCCAGCCCTTCTATATTGTGTGCAGTGCTGGTTCGCAAATGTTTTAGCACCAGGACCAACTTCTTAAAACACGGCTCTATTGGGACCCCCTAGCTTTATGAGACTGAAAAAAATCAGGTCGTAACCCACTGGAGGGTCTCAACCCAATTTGGGAACCACTGATGTGTAGAATTGTCTGCCACAATATGTTCTTGTGGGTGTCCCCTGGCTTAGATTCGGCTGATTCATGAATGATAGGTTTATCAGTGGTTATTTGCCATGACAGCAGAATGGAATGTCTATGGTCAGAGGTACAATGTGCTACTAATTAGCATGAGCTGGAGGCATAAAAGAGAAGGGTCACTTCCTTTATGTGCTGCTTCTGGCTAGCCATTGCTCGAAACAAAATCCTGATTGGGCCGTTTGGTCTGATTGGGATTGATGCCAGCTGTGCTAATGGATTACAACAGTTCGTGATTTGTGCTTGCAGCTCTAAAAGATGACTTGTACTATGAAGCTGGAAAAATGATTGCAGTTTCTCTGGTTCACGGCGGCCCGTCCCCCAGCTTCTTCTCCAAGACCTTGTTTAATTGCCTTGTTTATGGCACAGAGAACGTCAAACCAACTGTGGACGATGTTGCTGATGTGGATGTTTTGCAGACAATAAAGAAGGTAACTTTCGTGTTCCATCTTTGCATAAATGAGGTTAATTCCACTGCTCAGAAAAAATGATTCACTTCTGAACCAATTGTTGGCCGATCCCTGCCTCAATAAAAAATATAGTAGCTGGTTTCAGTAGAACTGCCAAATTAGAGAAGTTGCAGCACCATCCTCGGCATGTTTACTCAGAAGTAACCCATTCTGAGTGCAGCGGGGCTTACTTCCAGGTATGTGTGTGTAGGGTTGCAGTCTAAGGTGGTCAGCTCCATTTCCTGGCCTGTAGGCCAGCTCTGTCCCATGGGTGAACAGAGCTTACCGTTCCACTGGGGAGCCTCCTCACTGTGCCTCCAATTGCCCCCAAACTTCACGCCCGCCAGCCAGTGATGTCATCACGGTGCGCCAGGAACCGGAATGCCCGGATGATTGGCAGCCCTCCGCCCCTATGGCGGAGGCCAGCCACGCCTCCCTGCGCCTGGAATCGCTCCATTTCAGAGCGATTCGGACGCACGGGAGGGAGGGCGGGCCCAGGAGCAGCTCGCCCGTCCTCAGGAGAGGCAGCATGGCCCGGGCCCGTCCCGGCCCGTTCCGCCAGGATGCCACCGCTGGCGCCAGCTGCATCTGGCTTCTGGTGACCCAGCAGGCTTTGCACCTGGATTTCCAGGCAGATGCAGCAGGCTGTTGCAAAGTTCGGGGGCGATTCACAGCGCGCCAAGGAGGCTCCCGGCAAAACAGGAAGCTCTGTTCACACCAGGGGCAGCTTTTTTCCAGTTTGGAGACCGCTGGTCTAATCCTCTTATCAGATACTGTTAGTACACTTTATCCACATGGTTGGCACCCGCGGATTAGACTTGGCACAGGTGCAGTGGAGGGCTGTGCAGTGGACCTGCAATGGGGGGCTTCACCTGACCAACCTGGACACAACTAGAAGCAACCAGACCTCCTGGACACAACACCAGAGGACACACAGCCATACGTCTGCCCCCCGCCCCCCCACACACACACCCATGGATGTGAAAATCTAATGGTGGGAGAGCACCGCTATAACGTGCCTGGGGGCCACGCCCAGCCCTCTGGAGGTTGTGTGCAACCTCCCAGATGCTACTGGAAGGCACTTCTGGTTCACGCCAGTGACTTCTGGTTGCATCAGAGGGCCTTATGAGGCCCTCCAGCCACGGTCTCCGCAACTACGAGTGCCAAGTCTGCGGATAAGGAGGGTCCCCACTGTATAGGTATTGTTTCCTTCTTGTATTTATACTGTTTATATATTGTGTACTCACTGATTTTATTCCGTCGGTGCTATGCTTTCAATCAGTCAATCAACAGTATTTATATACCGCTTCAGAGATCATTTTAATGGTTTATAGTGCCTGTATGCTACTGTCTTTAGTTTAAACAGAGGTAGAGGGTTGGGGGTTCCTTTTCCACCAGGAATATACTGATAGAATAACATTGTTTAACAGCCTGTTGGTCAAATGCCACACCGTGCCTGAGCACAATTTGAGGATCTATGCTTCTCCGTTTGTGATGGATGGTGCATTTATTCAGCCCATAAACCAGTTCATGTTTTTTGTCCTACTATAGATAAAGTCTGCACAAACTTTGAGCTGCTTAGAATGCGCAGTAAGTGATTGCTCTGAATACCTGGCCAGCATTGGATGCTTGAAACCTGTAACAGCTTTATCCGATAAAGCTATGTTAGTGAACGAGATACTACATTACCATGTCATCAAGAGAACTCTCTTGCCTTTTGAAAGGTTGGTTTCATGTACAACCTAAGTTGCTATATCTTTTTTTTAGTTTATAGTCTAGAGCAGCATTTCCCAAACTGTGGGTTCAGGACCCACCAGTGGTTCTTTTTGGGTTGATCACGAAACCGATAGAGCAAATTAGCCTCTGTGCATCAAAGGTTAAACAAGCTGCTACTTGGGTGCGGGGGAGCACTGCTGCCCAATCACCATTATAGCCGCACCTCTTGGCATTTATAAATCAGGCAGCAGGCCCTAGGATTTGTAAAAAGCTTGAGAACCACTGGTTTAGAACAATTTTACCAGTTTACATGCTGATTGTGTAACTGATTCGGTATACAGTATTTAAGAAAATTACATGTTCTAGTCCATGTGTAATAAAGAAGTCCTGGGGTTGGAGGGACCCTCCTAGAGAAACACAGAGGTGAGAGAGGAATTGGCATAAATGGGGATGCCACCCTGCAAGTGCAGAAGTGCCTTTGTTCTTACACAGCACTGTATGAATCCAACCCAATATAGCCTAGCAGTGGGGCACACAATATGCTACTAACCATAAAAGTACAGGTTTCCCCACGACCAAATGGTCTAGCCGTGACCGTCTGTAGGGGGCAGTGCTCATCTCCATTTCTAAGGCTGTAGAGCTGGCGTTTTGTCCGAGGACAAGCTTCCGTGGTCATGTGGCCGGCATGACTCTACGCCGTAGCGCATGGAACGCTTTACCTTCCCACCAAAGCAGTCTCTATTTACCTACTTGCATTTAGATGCTTTCGAACTGCTAGGTTGGCAGGAGCTGGGACAAGCAACGGGAGCTCACCCTGTCGCGCAGTCTTGAACTCCCAACCTTCCAGTCAGAAAGCCCAACAGCAGCGGTTTAACCGCTGCGCCACCACATCCCTCAAACCATACAAAGAGGCAAATCTTGAATCTGTTTTAACTGAATTAGTAGATGAGCACTTATAGTCTCAGTGGCAAAAGTGTCAGCAGAGTCCAGCACAAGGGAGGAGACCTTGCGGGTTTGTGTCACTCAACTTCCAAGAGAAAAACTTGGCAGATAAAAAATCCATTAGTTTAGAACAAGAGGCAGTACCAGCGATGCTAGCTCTTTTAGTCCATCCAAACAAGGACAAGGCATTGACTTCCTTAAATTTAAACAGGCCTTTTAAATATGTGAGAAAAGAATCAGTCTGCTAGTATGTAAGGGAAGAAAGTTCTGTTTCTTATTTTATAATTCTCATAGCACTCTGGTTTCTATGTGCATTTTTTATCTCCTAGTTTTAGACAAGGCTTGGAAACGCTTGGCGTTCTGGAAAAAATGCAGCTGAATCCTGATGCATTTCGTAGCATATTATGTGATAAGCCTGAGAAACTTTCCGCAAAACTCCTTGGTGATCTTTTCACAAACCATAGTTTACCAGGAGCAGACACAACCAGAACTCTTGATTTCTGGATGGGTTACTTACAGGAAACAGCCGGTAAGAGAGAAGATTCCTTTGCGAATGCTTTTATTCCTGAACTACTAAGCCAGGATTTTTCTTGGCATGCCAGTGCAGTTCTGCTTTGCTGTGCTTTTGCGATACCGGCTGCCATTACTTTGACCTGATGTCATCACTATGTAGAATCTCTTGTTTATTGCTGATCAAAACTTTTCACATTTCTGGTCTAGATGGTGAGTCGGCAGTAACTCTGGAGGACATCCTGGTGTTTGCCACTGGCGTCCACAATATCCCACCCATCGGCTTTGACCCTGAGCCCACCATTAAGTTCCTGCGTATAAAATATCCTGTTGGAAAGAGACAACTTAACTGTTTAGAGCTTCCAATAACAAAGTCATATGAAAAGTTCAAAAGAATTCTGGATTTTGCCATCAGAAATACCCTAAGAATAGAAACAGAGATACATTAGTTACTACAAGGGATGCTCAGAACTTTTAATGATGAAGCACGCAAGAAGAAGCTGCTGGGTAACTCGCATGCATTCATCCTCAGAGGCTTACAGCTCGATCATGGAATTGGCTTTCAGTCTTTTGCATTTTGAACTTGTTTTCAAAATGGTGAGCAAACAAAGCTTTAAAAACACAGTTTTGCATAACGTGCATTTTTTTTAAACCACTTGGATTTAATCTCATTCCTGGCCCAGCTCCATCATTTGAACATAAACTAGCCAGTGACTAGTTAAGAACATGCTGAAGTGTTCTTTATGTTGATATAGAACGACATTTCTGGAAAAAAAGGTGTTGGAATGCCTTTCCGCTTGGTTACCTTAAACACCCAGGAAATTGTGTTTCTGGTCTAAGCCTTGACTTCCTGAGATGAGAAAATCTGCATACTATGATATGTATGAGTAAAGCATTCTAGGTATTGATTATGAATACGGATAAGGAAACCAAACACATTACCTCACTTCCTTTTGTCAAATGCGTTGTTGAAGAGTGGCAACAGAGTTCTGTGGTTTGTATAGTTGTCATGTGATGCGCCAGTTACTCTAGTTATCTTTCCGTTCCGAAGCTTTTCCTTTTGGTATTGTGATAAAGTCAAAGAGATAGAAAATGTACTCAAAATCAAATGTGCTAGTTAGATCAGTTTTCTAAGCCAATGCGAACACTTTGCAACTATGCATAGATTTTAGTGAGTATACTCCAGATTATCCGTAATGAAGAAAGCCTCCTAGGGGGAGTATAAATGTTAGTAGTTGGAAGAGGATAGAGAAGAATTAGCATTAAGTTTGCACTAAACCAGGAAAGTCAGGTTTAGGGAATCCCATTTTATTTTGAAAGGTTGTGCTCTTGAATCTCATTGTAAGTTTTTATATATTTTCCCATATACACTGTAGGCAAAACATATGCAGTATTAAACCTTAATGATAGCTAGAAGTTGTTACTAATGGCCTGTCCTGCCATAGTTGATGTATTGGACATAATGTAAAATAACAGCTTAGATCCAAAGAAGTGTCAGGTTGCTTCTAGTCAAGCAAGACGACTCTTCAGCCTTCCTTCCCTTGGTGCCTGAAAAGCTCCTCCCTGGGATTTAGAGATCCTTCAGACCAGCGTTTTTGTGAGGGTTCAACAGAATAGGGTTGCACTTGCTGCGACTAGGATCCCAATCCAAAGCCCATTACTGCGGCCTGTATGCTGGTACCGCCCGGGCAACTGTTGCGCATGGCCCCTGTAAAGCACCTCCAAAGCCAGTGTTAAGCCCTTATCGCCAGCGCTGGGGTCGCGCCATGGCAATGCCAGCCACCCAAGCTCCAGAGGGAGCGCTGCTCGCCAGTGATGCTGCCTTTCGGGGCAGGGCAGGCGAGCATTCCTGGGCAGGGAGGGGTAGCGGATGCGGGACTGACAGTAGCTCTCATGGAGGCCTGCACCCAGTGGTGTTATTCTGCCGGAACGCTGGGCGGGACATCCGGGTGATCGACAGTCCGCCCATTGCGTTCCGCAGCGTTATGCCGTTTGTGTAACGTACGCAAGCGGCGTAATTGGTTACGCAAACGGCGTAACACTGCGGAACGCGACGGGCAGGCTGTCGATCACCCGGATGTCCCGCCCAGCATTCCGGTAGAATAACACCACTGCCTGATCAAAAGTAGCATCAGGTTGCTTCTAGTCAGTGCAGAAGTGAGTAGACCCTTTGCCCACCCTGAGACCTTGCCACAGGGAAAGGGGACACACATCTCCTTTCCCTGCAGAGGCTCCCCTGGCTGCCTTCTCCTGGGTGATCGGGCAGTTCAGGATCAGGCTGTCAGGGGTGTGAGATTCCGCTAAATTGCATTAATATGAACGCTTCATCTAAGCAACTGGTGGGTTACTAAACATTTTGTGCTTATGAAAGAAATATTTTGTAAATTATAAATAAGACTTAAATGACAGTAGGAATTAATGTTGAGTGAGTGTTTATGAAAAAGAAGTAAGATGTTTAATTCAAATTCATTATAATTAATCACAGAGTGCTGCAACAAGACCTAGCTGCTTGTTCAGTGACCAGTTTCTTCCACTGGATTAACAAGGTTTAAGTATTACAATAATTGTTTAGTAGGTGATGTTATGTACCTAGTTTCCTATGAAAATATAATTTTGATAAGCGCATTTTAAACATAGTTCTAAAAGGAAGGTGATGGAAATATGTAGTGTGAGCTTGGTCAAATCTCTTCCTTTTTAGACATTACGGCGTATATGTGCAGAGGTACAGTACTCCTTAGAACTGAATCTCACTTCCACTGCCAGTTAGCTGTTTGAGGCATGATCAGTGGTTCTTACTTTTTTGCCTGAGATCATCTCTTGTTGTGTCCCCCCGCCCCGCTTTATTGCAACCTTTTCTTTAGAAAAATTTGGCTTAGGTGCCATGAGGCACAGTGAATTGCTGTGAGAAACAAAACTCCAAAGTCCCCTCGGGGCAGTGGCATTCATCCTACATTTGGGAATTTGGGTTTTGAATGCTTTTGTTTGGAGGTGTTTTGGCCTATGTCTTCCGGCCTTATGTTCCCTCTGGAAAAACTTCGCCAGGCCTCACTGGAGAAGGAAGTTTTTGTCATGCTTTACACAGCCCAATCCTAATAAGCCCTAGCGCAGTGGGGCTGCCTGGCCTCTGCTGTATCCAGCCTTCATCAGGAGTTTTATGTACCCTTACCCAGTGATGTCATCCGGGCGCGCCAGGAACCGGAACGCCCGGATGATTGACAGCCCTCCGCCCCTATGGCGGAGGGATGCCACACCTCCCTGAGCCTCACAGCGCCCGAATCGCTCCATTTCAGAGCGATTCGGGACGCGAGGGAGGGAGGGCGGGCCCAGGAGCAGCTTGCCCATCCTCCGGAGAGGCGGCCCGGCCCGGGCCTGTCTGCAGAACTGGCGGAACGGCGTACCGGGCCATTCCACCTGGATGACGCCACTGCCCTTACCCAAGTAACACTCCAGCCTGCCCTGTGGGGCTACTCAGATCTCTGCCAGCTGACAGAAATCTGAGCCCCATGGTATAATGTCGGCAGGTCCAGGACGGGGGCTAGGGTATGTGGAGGCCTGCCCTGCCAATCCTGCCCCCAGTTGCACCCTGTCCAGAAACTCCCTGCCTCTGAACAACCCTCCCACTGCCCCTGTGCTGCCTGGCACACTTACCACTGGTGGCGGCTGGAGGCTTGGATGCAGCGTCAGTGGGCACAGTGCAGGCCTCTCCACTGGTGCTGCTTACTCTCCAGGCCTTATGGCATGTTTGCAACACCCTCTGCCTGCTTGGGGACCACTGTGCCGACAGAATGACAAAATAGGATTGCACCCTGGGTAACATCTGGTTTACTGTGATGCCACAAACAGCATTTGCTTCCAGGCATATGTTGATCCTACCTCTAGCAAAGCCCCATTCTGGAACATTCCACTTCTCCAAAATATGGCGGATTGTGCTTAGTCCATAAAACATGTTGTCATCCCTCCCACCATTAAGTTTATAACCAGCTACCTGTGGCCAACAAATGGCTCACTCAGGCCCCTAACAGAGCTATTCCCACTATCTCCCACTGGGGGCTGGGAAATAGATAATTTTACTTTGATGTCATCACATCACCCGACTGGAGGATTGGAACATACCTGGTCACTCCGTCTCACCTCGTTGACCAGCTGTCCAGTTAAATCACACGCAGGGCATTCATTATAGGAGTGAAGATAATAAATTATCTTTAAATGGCTGGTGCTTACTACTGTTTATCTACTGGTATACTGATAGAAAAGCTGCAAATTATGCTTGTGTATACATTTCAGGGCAAAAAAAGATGGATAGGGCAAACTTTAAAATATACAGCCATAATGGGAAGATGTCTTCAACATTATGCTTGTATCTTGAAAAGTTGGTACTGTCAATAAATTCACCCAACACTTGAAGCAATGTTCTTTATGGGCACTCAGGTACTTGAAGTCAACTTCATGGGATGCGTTTATTGAAGCATTCAAAAATTGGTATTTGTTCCGGTGCAAACTTTGAATGAGTTCAAAGCAAGGCGAATTGGTTTTGAAACCTGTAAACTGCTCCATGGGTTGAGATTCCTCTATTCCTAAATTCCTTTAGCATTATTATATAATAGTGTTGAATACAACATTTTATGTACAGTTACCAAGCCTGTAAATATTTAAATATTTTCTCTCACATGTTTTGTTTCTTAAAGCCTGCTATAGCTTCCAATATCTATTGCTGATTATGTTACTTCTAGCAATATGTCACGGGAGAACTGTCATGTGTTTGTGTGTGTGTGTGTATATACATAAAGTGCAATAAACCAACAGTTTAGTTAACAGTATTAAACATAATCGAATCCAAATGCAATTGGACTTGACTCTGTTCTAGTATGAATTTTATCAGTGTCTTGACTGAAAACATGAATCTTAACAATGTTAACGCTCAATTCAGCTGAGGTTGAAATGTACTGTATAACCCAGGGGTGTCAAACCTGTTTCATATAGTAGGCCAAATAGCATTCATGATGTCTGCTGAGGGCTGGGAGTGATATCATGAAGCAAATTATGACTAGTATAGAGTTAAGCACTTTCTTCTCACTCAGCAACTCATTCGCTGCAAATAACAGAAGCCAAAATGCATGAATCTTGGTGTTTTCAAGCTATGGAAGAGCTCAGATATCATGGGGGTTGCCCTGTCAGCAGAGCCTCCTGAGCGCAGCTCAGCAGCTGATACTGGTGTTGGGAGAGCCCAAGGGCCAAATAAAAACCTTCCCAGGGATGCATCTGGCCCATCCGGTACACTGGGCGGGACTTACCTTTGACCGGCAGTCCTCCCGTCGCATAACGGCGTGTTCCACCGCTTAGCGGCGGAACACGCCGTTACGCGACGGGAGGACTGCCGGTCAAAGGTAAGTCCCGCCCAGCGTACCGGCTGAATGCCGCCGCTGATCTGGCCCCCAGGTCTTATTTTTGAATACGACTAACCTACTGATTATATGTCTGCTTAAATAGTACAAAAAAGAAAATAAAACTTGTATTTTACCCTCAAAACAGTTGGAATTTCTTCAGAATTACCCTTGCAGTATTTAGTCACCGTTCTGCCGTTTTTTATGGAAATACATATTTCACGTTTTTAGAGATGATTGGAAAACATTTTTAGAACTGATTTTATGAATACCTTCAACAGAAACTCAGTATGCCAGGATCAGAATTGCTTTGTCGCTGCAGATCTAGGTCTATCTAGTGTAGAGGGCAGTTGGATACTGATGCCATGTGTATACAATCGGACAGGAACTGAAGGTGATGCCTATTGGGAAGGTGAAAGGAATTCTTACAGGCTGCTCAAAACTCCGTCAATCACTTCTTTTGTAAAAATGTGCATATAAGCAAACTGCCAGGATCCCAATGGCCCAACTGAAGCCGCTCAACGTTTTAGTCAGAAGCAGAATAAACCATTTCGAATAAACCATTTTGCAGAATGGTTTCTGATGTATGTGTAGATTTTGATCTTGCTTTCTGGTTGCATATTAAAACTGCAGACATAAGCCTGTATGGAAGAAATAACTTGGAATAGAAAAGACAATTTTCTTGTCAGTCATAAACACTTAGAGAACCCATATCTGCAACTTAAAGCAAACATATATGTATGTATATTTGCTTTAAGTTTACTAAAACAAATTTGCACTAAAATTCAAACTGAATGTAGGCCAATCTTTCATGAAGTTTACACATTTACGTTAAGTATTAAGTTTAACATTTACACTCTAAGCTGGTACCAATCAAGTTCATCATAGGTGGGGGAAAGGGCTGTAACTCAATGGGTGGAGCACATACCCTATGTTATGCACAGAAGGTGCCGGAAGGAGCTGGAAGAGCCTCCTGCCTGAAACTGGAGAGCTGTTGTGAGTTGGCGTAGGAAAGAGGTAGATGGACCAGTATTCTGGTTGTATTAAAATATGTTACAAAATGGGTGTTATGCGGTGAGGGCATTCTCTGGGATGAGGAAAGGGGAAAGCACTCTGAACAGCTGGGTATGCCCTCCACACACGATAGACAGGGTCGGATCCACAGATCTTGGCTCCTCCCATGTGGGAGGGCTTCCCGCTCCCAGTCCGGCCCTGTCTTTCGTGAGGCAAGGTTGGGTTTCTGCTCTTCCGAGCTTACCACAGATCTGTTCAGTACATTCTTTTACTAAGCACTATAAGGTGGACTCCCTGGCCTCTGCGGATGCGAGGTTTGGGAGAAGAGTGTTGGAGAAGGTGGTTGGGGTTTAGGCGTCCTTGCCTCGCCTGACCCGCCCCTTCGGTACTGCTCTGGTAAGTCCCAGCTGTTCAGAGTGCTTTCCCCTTTCCTCATCCCAGAGAAAATTAGGAATTCCTTACCTGGGAAGGTCCTATTCTGGGGTGAGGAAAGGGGAAGCACTCGTCCCGCCACAATTCAGGCTCGGCGGGTGGACGGATCGGGTCTTGCCAACCCAGGTCGGGGGTTGGGGGTGTTCTTCTCCTCAGCCTCCTTCTCTGCTGGTTTTTCTTCTCTCTTTGTGGCTCCTCTGGGGCCCCCTTTTCTTACTGTTATCTTAGATTCGGTTCTAGGTTCTCGTTGTTTGAGGGTTTTTCCTGCTCGTTTATCCGGACTGGGAGCGGGAAGCCCTCCCACATGGGAGGAGCCAAGATCTGTGGATCCGACCCTGTCTATCGTGTGTGGAGGGCATACCCAGCTGTTCAGAGTGCTTCCCCTTTCCTCACCCCAGAATAGGACCTTCCCAGTTAAGGAATTCCTAATTTTTTTTGTTAAAATGCATAAAAACACAAAACATTGCATTTTGGTGTTTATTTTCCAGAAGTTAGATTTATTTTCAAATCAGAAATAATATTGTGGCTGCATTGGCTGAGACTGTATCACCTATCTAGTACACTTTTAAAATGTTTCAAGTTAGTGTTTGAACATAGAATAAAAACACCTAACACTACTTTCTGCTGTTCATGAAATCTGCAAAATAAAACAAACACCATCTTCAAACACCCCCTACCCATGGTCAATTTTATTTGTTTAAGGTGTGCAAGAGACATGCATTTGAACATGTGTGCTAGATGTCTGCCTGAAAAGCAAAGGGCCAACCACCAGCATGGCTAATTACAAAATTGAGGGCAAGAGGCCACAGATTCAAAGTCCACACTTTACATAGTCCAGTGACTTAATTAAGCCATAGAGTTCAACTCTCCAAACTGGAATGCAGCCTTGCTTTCTTTACATTTCAGGAATAGTTTTCACATTTCCAAAGCACAGGTGAACCCTAGTTACAAATCCAGCTAGAGTAGCATATTTGGTACCTTGTGATTATAGCCAACTCTGAACATTTGGAAAAATAAGTTTGGTAAAAACTGTTTCACATCTCCAGCGTTCTACAAAACCCCAACAATTAAGCTCAATCTAGGAGCAAGAACCACCATGCCAGGAAGGTAATACCCCACTGCCAGACTTCCCTGCAACTTGCCCCTCCAAAATCAAAGCCCTACAGGTGCAGCTTCATTCTTGGTGCTCAGCAGCTGGAGGTGATCATGGAGAGCTCAGGAGACCCACCCGCTGCAGGGCTCCATGCGCTGCCATCAAAAAAGAGGGAACATTGCCCACAACCCTCAGGTACTGGGGCCAGTGCAAGCAAACCCTGTGCGCAGCTTGTTTCTCTCCGTCCAAGCACCCTCCGTCACCCCCAAGGCAGGCAATTCAACACCTTGTCTGGCTCTTTTTTAGGCTGCTGCCTTACTGAACATAAGAGCGCAGCTGGATCAGGCCAAAGCCCACCTAGTCCAGCTTCTTGCATCTCACAGTGGCCCACCAGATGCCTCAGGGAGCACACGGGACAACAGGCTGCCTGCATTCTGTGGCCACTCCCTTGCACCTGAGGCATTCTGAGGTGAATCCTGAGGTAAATGCACTGGTGGCCAGTCAAGAGTCTCCCCAGCATTTCTCTTTGGCAGCCACCAGAACCAGATGCTCCTCTTCAGACATGTACTCATAGGAACAGCCCCACTGGATCAGGCCAAGGGCCCATCTAGCCCAGCTTCCTGTGGCTCACAGTGGCTCACCAGTTGCCTCAGGGAGCACACAAGACAACAAGATGCCTGCATCCTGTGGCCACTCCCTTGCACTTGAGGCATTCTGAGGTGAATTCTGAGGGAAACACACTGGTGGCTAGTCAGGATTCTCCACAGCATTTCTCTTGGGCAGCCCCCAGAACCAGATGCTCCTCTTCAGACTCATAGGAACAGCCCCACTGGATCAGGCCAAGGCCCATCCAGTCCAGCTGCCTGCATCTCACAGTGGCCCACCAGATGCCTCAGGAAGCGCACAAGACAACAAGATGCCTGCATCCTGTGGCCACTCCCTTGCACCTGGCATTCTGAGGTAGCCTAACGAAAGGAGGTTGCACCACCCATCAGGAGCTTTTCCTGATGGACTTTTCCGCCAGAAATCTGTCCAATCGCCTTTGTGCCTTTAAAAGGCCTGACGTCATCACCATCTCCTGTGGCAAGGAGTTCCACAGATCAATGACCCGCTTGGGTTTTAAAAAAAAAAAAGGCGACATGCATAATTTTGCACGTCTCAATCCTGCCCCCCCCCTCGGGCGCCTTTTCTGCAGACTGGAGAGCCCCAAACGCCGCGGCCTCTCCTCACGGGGGAGGCGCCCCAGCCCCGTCGTCACTCCGCTCGGCTCCGCTCGGCGCCCTCCCCAGCCCCACCGAGTCCTCTTCGCCTGCGCCGTCCCCGCAGCGCGGCGCTCCTCCCTCGGAGCCTGGCAGGGCGGCGGACCCCGCGGACGGAGAGGCGCCCCTCAGGCGCGGGCCCTGCGCCGACTGGCCGAGCGGGGCGCGAGGAGGCTCCGCCCGCCGCCGCCGCCGCCACGTCTCCCAGCCGAGGTCGGGCCGCGCGGAGGGGGCGGAGCGGCGGCGCAAGATGGCGGCCGGCATCCGGGAGAAGCAGACGGGTGAGTGAGCGAGCGAGTGAGTGAGTGAGTGGCCGGCCGGGCCTGGGGCCGCGCCGGAGGGCCTGTCGAGGCCGCGCCTGGGCTCGGGGAGGGGTCCGCGGCCGCCCCCCGTGGCTCGCCGGCTCCGGGGCTCTCGGGGCCGCCTCAGGGGGGCTTCGGCCGGCCTTCCCTCAGGGACCGTCGCCGCCATCCTCGCTCCCCCCCCCGACAGCCGCGGTTCTCGCCCCCCCCCCGCCGCGCTCCTGGAGGCCTCGGGACCCTCCTCGAAACCCGCCTGTCGTGGCTGGGCACTCGCAGAGCTGTGCTTTTTGTTGGGGGGTTGCTGGTGGTGGTGGTGGTGGTGGTGGTGATGAATTAGTTCATGGGGTGTGTGTGGAAATCGTAAAAGGCTAGGAGCCCTTTGGGAGCCGAGAGTGCTTTTTTTTTAAACCTAGCTGGTCATTTCTCTGTGGAACTCCTTGCCACAGGATGTGGGTGATAGCACCCAGACGCCTTGAAATGAAAAGGGGATTGGCTAGATTTGCATACTGCTTTTCAACAACAACCACAACAAAGTTCACAAAGCGGTGTAATAAAATTAATTGGCCCCTGTCACAAACGGGCTCACAGTCTATAAAAAAAATAAATAAATGCAGAACACTCCCCCAGCAACAGCCAGTAGAAAAGTCACTGCGCTGGGGTGAAGCTGGGGTGAACACTCCCCCAGCTAAATAAAGAAGAGTAGCACTTGGAAAAGTGCCTCTGGCCCAGTAAGCAGGAGTAATGGAAGAAACGTCCATCACAGCTTACAAGCCATGATGGGTAGGTGCAGCCTCCTGGTTTTAGAAGTGGGCTACCTCCAGATTGCCAGGTGCAGGGGAGTGGCCTTAGGATGCAGGCGTCCTGTTGTCCTGAGTGCTCCTTGAGGCATCTGGTGGGCCACTGTGAGATACAGGAAGCTGGACTAGATGAACCTTTGGCCTGATCCAGCGAGGCACTTCTTCTGTTCTTAGAAAACCATTTGTTGATTTATTCTTCTACAGTAGCCTTCAACATTTGCCATCCCATGACCCAATAAATAAATACAATATAAGATGGGGACTCACCATCAATTCACCCCCACCCTTCCGGGATCTTCCCCATACTATTCGCTGTAACCAAACATTAGAGAGAGCAGAAATGTTGGACTAGTGAAAGCTATTTCAACACAATTGCTATGAACCTGAGCAGGACTGGGATACCATCTCCTGGTACCTGAAAGGGTACACTAGATGCCTCCCCCTTTACCTGGTGTTGCTCTTGTCCAGTGGTCTTCCATCTATTTCATTCCTGTAGGTTGCGTAACCCCACAACTGAGGCTTCCCAACCCCAAGCTTGAAGAACACTGTTCTACTATGTAACCTGCTTTGTGAACTACACCTGTTGAGAAGTGGAATATAAATACCAAATATCGATTTATCTATAAATATAAATACCAAAACTATTCTTAATAATTGCAATGACAGTTTCACCGTGACTGACCAGGAGGTTTTTAGGGCCTAGGGTTATCCCAAAAATGAATGAATACGTACCCCTGAGTGTGTCAGGATACGTGAACTGTTAAAACTGCCCCAAGTGCTTCATCAGCCTGGTTGTGGGAAGTTTCTAATCTAAAGCCATACAGGAATAAATGCTTTGCAAGGCTCAAGTGAGTTTTTCCCCCTAATAGACAGTTTCATAAGTGGAAAGTACAAGGTTTTTCAAATCAGCACTTCTATTTTTCTTTCTGCTCTTGACCCATGGCCTTTAATATTTTTCACTAATGTTATCATTATAGAGTTGGGGTGTTTGTTAGAATGAGAATGAATGATGCCTTTGTTAGAGTGGGAATGAATGAAACAGCATTCTCGGGGTTGAACTATAGTCTGAAAGCCAGCTGTTGCCAACACATCTGCCTATTTTATCCAGGTTATGGTATGTCATAGAGAGCCAGTGTTCTGTACTAAAGGTGCTTTCCCCCTGCAAGGAGGAGAAAGTTAAGCAGAATGAGTGGGATGGTTCAAGAGTAATCAGTGACTCATCACACCGTAATGTGTGCAATCCTTTGCAATCACTGTGTCAAATATGTAATGGGAAAGATCAGAACAAGAATGCACACGGACTTCCATTTTCATTACAAGTATTTCATATTTCATCCCAGTTACATCAAAGGGAAAAGGAAACGAGGTACTCAGACCCCTTAGTGTATGTTCGTGTTTTTTGTCCCATTGGGACAGGACTTTACACGGTTGTACTGACTGTTTTGCCGTTTCATTATCCATTCGCTCAGTTAGAGGTATCCTTTTGGAGCTTTTTATAGCGTGGTGGCGGTGGTGTTCTTTGGTGCAGCAATACTCACCATCGAAAACTGCTTCTATGAATGGAAGGAGAGTTGCACTCATGCAAGGGATCCTTGTATAAGTGAAACGTTCCTTCCCTTCACAGGAGAGCTTCTGATGACAGTGTGCCACTGTGCAAAAGGGCTCAGTATTGCCCAGTCTGCTTGGGTTTTCATTATCCTAAATAATTTGGTGTCATTTGCAGGCTTGATGACATTTTTGACCCCTGCCCAAATCATTTGCAAAATCAAATAGCAGTATAGATTTTAGGATCTATGCTGCTGTTTACTGCTCTGCATTGTTAAAATGTTCCATTCAGGCCATCTGCTTTTTTCTTCCTTAATCTGCCATATTTCATGACTAAGCTTTGTCAAAAGCTTTTAAAAAGCCCAAGTAAATAATACAGTATCTAACCAGATCACATCTGGCTGTGCATTGGTGTGCATTGGCTGTGCACTCTTCAAAAACTGTAAAAACAATGAGGTGGGTCTTTGCTAAAGATGTCCTGCTACTTCCTTGGCAAGGACTTCTGTAGTTCTTCTGTGTGTTCTACCTGGTGCTTTCTGTCAGTTTCCCTGGGATGGAAGCTAGATTCCTTCTTCCTTGAAACTTGCAATTTTCCAGCTTCTTGTTAAAAGCTGGAATTGGGCTGTTACACTGGCTACTATCCAATCATCTGAGCCACATTTTGTTAGCTCATAGTGATACTATGTTAGCATAGTGATACTATATCTATTAGATTGCAAAGACATACTTCAGACAAAACTGATTAGATGGTAATTTTCATACTGTGTGTATAGGAAGATTTCTGAGAATATAAATACAGTGTGGTATAACGTGGTTCTGAATGGTAATGCTGCTTATATCTAATAGGACAGTCTTACTCTTCACTCTCCATGAAGCTGTTTGATACAGATCTTAAACAGCCTTCCCTAAGTCCATGACTGAATCTGATCTTATTGTAAACCCTTGAACATGGGTCTTTCTGAAGAAGCTTAACCCACTCAGTGAAATCTTGTGTGGCAATGAGAAAATTCCATATTTTTTCAGTGTCTAGCAAAGAGTGTCATGAGACTATCTGTCCTGTTTCTGTAGCAGAGGTAAATCCTGTTAGTTGACACATGTGATCTGTTCTTTGTCACTTAGAATGCATAGTCACTGTAGAACACTTTGGGCAGTACTTGTCCAAGGCACATGCTCAGGCTGCTGTCAGGATTTTGACATGTATGATGTTAACTGAGTCCTTTTTCTGGCTTGGGCTTAATTGTCCCAATACCTTGTTTTATTTTTTCCATACCTCTATATGTCCTACATTGTTATTGTACTAATTTTATTTTTGGGCTGGTCTGTGACCGCAGTAAAGTTGTTGTTGATGATGAGGAGGAGGAGGAGAACGTGGAATGAGAATGTAGAATGAAAACACATAACACTGCAATTTGCTATTTTAATCAAGAATTTTTTTTTGGGGGGGGGGATCACCAAAAAACCAGCACGCCCTATAAGCCATTCAGCAGAAGATGTGTCCTGTGCTAGGGGTATCAGGGCCCAAGAGCCTTGTCAGTTGTCATGTTATTTATGACCATAATAATTATAATAATAATAAGCATTTATATAGCACTTCTTGATTGTGCGGAGTGCTTTACATGTTTTATTTTATCCATATTGCAGCAGGGGCATTGAGGCTTAGAGGGAATGGTTTGCCTACGACCACTTAATGAATCATTGCATGGCAGAGGCAACAAGATTCAAAACTAGAAAGGGCTTGATTTGAAGTTCAGGGCCCAATTGTATCTAACTTTCCAGCAGCTGATGCAGATGTGTCAGCCTCTTGCTGCCTCTTGCAGAACTGGGGCAGTCGTGGAAGCCTCTGCAAGGCAGCAGAACATTTGTTCCCTTGCCTCGGAGCTGCACAGCACTGGAAAGTTGGATAGTTGGGTAAGATTGGGCCCGAAGTGTCCTAGCCGCTATGCTACTGTAGCTCTCTCTCTCTATAGCAGGCCAGCGGGTCTCAAACTGTGGGTCTAGGACCCACCAGTGGGTCATGACCCAATTTTTGGTGGTTTGTGAAACTGGCAGGGCAGATTGCGCTATGTGCATCAAGGCTTAAACTGCTACTGGGGGAGGGGGTGCACTGCTGCCCAATCACCATTATACACCCCTTGGCATTTATAAATCAGGCAGCAGCCGCTAGGACCTGTTAAAAGTTTGGGAATCGCTGCACCAGAACCTATATTTCCAGTTCTGGAAGACTGAGATTAGTTTTCTTACATGTGTGCTTTGAGAGAGAAGAAGTTGCCTTATGATACAGCATGGACATCTCATATAGTGCTACTATACCCAGTCTACAGTATTTTGAAAAGCTATGTTTCAGAAAGTTGTTATTATTATTATTATTATTATTATTTATTTATTTATTTATTTATTGTCATTGTATTACACAATACAATGAAATTCGTTGACACCCGGAGACCAAACCAACACACACATTGAATTCCCAACAGTCCCCCCCAATCCCCCAATCCCCGCCCCCCTTCAAAAAATTCCTCCTCTGAAACACAAACATCCACACAATAGGAAATGATACACAACAGGAAATCCACACAATTGGGAATGATAAACATCCACACAATAGGAAATAATACAGTCCGACTGCCCCTATCTACTGGTACTTCAGTTCATTGTTCAATGCTGTTATGGCTCTAGAGTAAAAACTGTTCTTAAAACGTGTTGTCCGAGTTTTAATAGTCCTATACCTTCTGCCAGAAGGCAACAATTTTAAACCGCAGAAGTTTTAAACCGCCATGCATTCTCAAGAGCTATTTAAGATCTTGGCCACTATATTGTGAAAGGAAAAGTAAAACTATGGTAACAGTAATTGAACACTTTTGTCTCCTCTGCAGTTGCTCTGAAGCGTATGTTGAATTTTAATGTGCCACCTGTTAAAAACAGTACAGGTGAACCAGTATGGAAGGTATGTCAAACTAAACATCTGTTTTGCCTTCCCTGCACTTTGTACTTCAGGTGAACTTCCTCGTTGCATGTTTAAAATAACAATTTATAGACCTGTTGTCCAAGATACGGCATCTTGGATCAATTGCTGGTGCTGAAAAATAAAAAAACTGAGTTCTGTAATGCCCTGTGGCTCTAAAAGCACCAACTTAATTGAGAGGCAAACCCACTCATGCTTCTCCGGAGCTAATCTGTTGACTCTGGCCTAACATTGTGTTGAGGGATTTATGAAACCAACTGTTCTTTGAATGACCTGAAAAATCTTTGTTTCCAATAGTGATCTCAATGTAGCATTTTATAACTGTTTTTTATTGCTATAATACATGTCCCTTTTCTTTAAAAAATTGTTTATGTACGTATTCTTATTTGTCCCTTACTATATTTTACACGTAACACATCTGTTAGTATTTATAAAAACCTCTCTCCCATATTTATTTATTTATTTTTATTCCCTTTTTAAAACCGCTCCTTTTTTTTTTAAATAGTAGATGTATGTTAATGTATACCTTAATTCTGGCTTTTTCCTGTACGATTTGTTGTTTAAAAAACACTTTGAGCTGTTTAATAATAGTGTAGTATAAAGGTGCAAAGCTGCTGCAGAATTCAAACCACATTGAAATGATTGGTAATTGTACATTAGCAGCCCTTGACAAAAAAGCACATAGTTCTCATTATCTGCTAGGGTTAGGTTCCTAGAAATCCACACAGATAGCGAATTCACAGATAACAAATAAATAATAATAATACTAGTATTTATATACCGCCTTTCTTTGGTCATTAGATTGCTCCTCTGACTTTAATTCAAGGCAGTTTACATAGGCAGGCTTTATTTCTCTAAACCCGCAAGGGGTTTTTACAAATTACAAAGAAGTTCTGTCTTTCAAGAACTAAAACAACGTACAGATAGAACTTTGGTGGTTTAGTCCTTCTTTCTGGCCACACGATTGCCTTCCTGCTGGCTGATTAGCGGCTTCTCTGCTCCCACCAAGGAAACAGCTGGCCCAGCACAACTCCTCTCTCACAGGCAGCTGGAGACAGCTCAGCTCTTATCAGTCGCAGTTCTCGGTCTGCCGCTCACGGAGGCTTCCGGTGTTATCGAACTGGCGACCTTTGGGTCTTCAGGCAAACGGAGGCTTTAACCCTCTCGACTAAACCTCCTGCCCATTGATCCATCAAACCATGGATCCTATGGAATCATTGGGGTTAGCTGCAAGGGATACCTTTTCTGCCATCAGAAGAATGCTGCAGAGACCTTCCAGAGGCTGCAGGGATCTTCAGAATGGCACCTGTGAGCAGCATGGACCCCTTAAACGTGGCTGATGGATGCTTCTGCCAGCCATTTTAAAGGGGTCAGTGCTGGCTGCAGGTGCCATTCTCAAGGTCCCTGCAGCCTTTGGAAGGTGTCTTCATAGTAGATAATGAAGACAGAGGTGCAGATAATGAGGAAAGTAGCAATTCTGCCCCTCGCAGATAAGTGAGGTCGCAGATAAAGACTGCGACTAAACATTCTAGGATTGCAAACCTAGTGCGTATATTGATATGTATTTTTGTGTTGCAGGTTCTCATTTATGACAGATTTGGTCAAGATATAATATCTCCGTTGCTGTCTGTGAAAGAATTAAGAGATATGGGCATTACTTTGCACCTGTGCGTATGTTATGCATATTTATTCGAGTTTTTACTTCATATGTTTGAAAAAGCTTGTGTGATTTCATAATTATATGGATACTATTGTGTGCAACACATCCCAAGCCACCAATTGGATGCCTGATTATCAGTATGGGAAAGTCAAAGGCTTGCCATTATGCCCAGGGACAACTTATGCTCTGTTGTAAAGAGTAGACAGAAACACTGTGGTTATCCACCAATCTTTATAGAAGTTTAGAGTAATTACATTGATTATGAGTTACACAAATTGAAGATTGAAATATCTTTTCAAGTCATATCTTTTGCAATATCTTTTCAAGTCATATCAAAGACATTTGAAATATCTCTGGTAAGAACATTGTTCCTGTTTGACAGTAATCCTGTAAACTGTATATAGATATTTTGGGATTTTTTTTCTAAAGGGGTCTTGATTAATACTGTTGCTAACAATCTGCTTAGCGGCAGGTGAGAGCACCCTTCCCAATGCTGGCCTCTCCTTGAACAAAGTAGTGAGAGGTCTGCATCAGCAGAATAAAAGTTGCTACACACTGGAGTTGTTCCGTGGCAGAACTTTGACTGCACAAAATTCCAGGTTTAATCATCAAGTAGAATAAAGGTGTGTCTGAAATCCTGGAAAACTTCCTGTCAATTGGTGCAGAGCGTGTGTGGGAAGACTTGTGGTATCTATTTCCTCATGATCCACTATCTAGCTGCTACAAAATAGTGGCTTGGGTATGGGCATATACAAGCATGCCCCAGAATCCGCTGGGGTTCCGTTCTGACACTTTCCCCTGCCCCCTGTGGATACCTGAAACCATGGATCCTGGGGACGCCTTCTTAAAGATATGGGGACATCAGTGGTTTTGCTGCAATAAGGTAAAAAAAAAGATTTAATATTCTCCTTTCTTTTTAATAGGCGTTCCAGTATCCATGGTACCCGTGGATAAACCATGGATACAGAATCAGTGGATACAGGGGCACGCCTGTATGTAGAATTAAGGGCCAGAGTGTCAAACTACCCTCCTAGTCTTTTCTCACAAAAATCTGCTCTTGTCTGTCCACCCCAACATTTTTTTTCTTTTGACAGTTTGATACAAGGGGACAACGGCCTTTTTAGTATTGCTAGTTAGTTTGGTTTTTCAAAAAAATGAGATTTAGCAATCCTTGCACATCTACTATGAATCTACTAAGACATCTACCAATAGATCCCAACCCACTTTTTGCCCATTCTTAGACAGTTTTGAACTAAATGAATCAGTGATTTGATTCAGTAATGAGATCGCTTCATACATTGTATATGTGCAGCTGAATGATCAGTGTGATGATTTCTCAGGAGCAGGTCCAAATGGAGTCAGTGTGGCATAGACCCAATGTGGCACATAGGAAGTGTGCGTCACATTGCAACCAAAGTCTTTGTTGCTATTTGATTGGGCTGTGTGTGCATGTGGACTGACTGCCTTGATGAATAGCTTCGCTCAGTGAATATGTTATCAAAATAAATATGTTACTTTATCTCCAGTCTTCTACACTCCGACCGGGACCCCATTCCAGACGTCCCAGCAATATATTTTGTAATGCCAACTGAAGAAAATGTTGACAGGCTGTGCCAGGTACTTTATCCTGTATCCAGGTCTGATGTGAGAGCTCAGCAATTCAGAATTCAAAAGAAAATTGGGCTTGGTTTCCTGCCAGGAACAGGTTGTGCTTGGGCTAGATGACTGCTGCTTGAAAGTTGTGGCTGTAGCTTTGCCTAGATAGCAGTGTGTGCTCAGTGGTCAATGTCCTATCAAGCACGAAGATGTCCTTGCTGATGATAGTGCAGGTGTGTAGCCAGAAGCTGGTTTACCTGTCTTTGTCTGTAAAAGTCAGAAATAAACCCAGCAGTGCATCTTAAGATTCAGACATTGTTTCATATTGAAAAAAATTCTTCTTCCAGATATATAACAACTTAAACTTTTTCCTTCAGCAAAGCAAACTGGCAAAGCAAATCTGTGCTTGTTTTACTACCAGAGCTCAGTTTCATAAACTGTTTTCATAATTGGACAAAAGATCAGTTCAAGTGGCAATTTGAAAACAGTTACTGTTTTGGGGACACTTTTTTTAGTATCTTATCACTTATTATATCCAATGTAGCGCTACAGTGTGAAGTCAGCCGTGGAACAAGTGGCCATTTCTGCAATCCCAGAGACATACATTAAGCAATGCAAATATGCACATTTTTTTTTAAAAAAAACTTTGCATGTATTAAATTTGAGCAACACTAACTCTGTAGTAAAGCCTTTACTTTTAAAGCATTCTTGTTTGCTTAAAAACTCGAGTGTGTTGACATTCTTTTTTTATTCTTTTTTCCTTGCAGGATCTTAGAAATCAGCTTTATGAGTCTTATTATTTAAACTTTATTTCTGCTATTTCAAGAAGTAAACTGGAAGATATTGCAAATGCTGCTCTGGGTGCCAGTGCGGTAACACAGGTGGCCAAGGTACAGTTTATTAATGCCAGTTCCATCATGATAGGAGCCTCTGTCATTTTCATACGACTCGTTTACAGTGGGGTGAATAGCTAAGCTATGACATAATTCAAAAAGGACCGCAGGTGTCGCTGAAGAAAATGAATTTGAGCAAATTCTGGAAAACAGTCCAAAAAACATGTCTTTCATGGCATATTTATTTGTGTATTCTGTTGGCTAACAGACTCAAGCAATCATGAATGTGTACTGCCATGATTTTAAAAAGTAATTGCAACAGTTCTGACATTCAGGTTTCCTCTCAAAATGTGCAACTTATGTACATTTTATGTGCTATTTCAGATGGAGCTAGTTGTTAAATGTGCATTTCAGTATAGGTGTACTTATTGTTTAAGCAAGTTTACAGAAAATCATTCAGATGACTTGGGTGACTTTCCCCTGTATAACATTAAGTGTAGGACAAATGATTGAATGTGTTTGCTTGTATACTAGATTTATATGTCTCCAAAGATTTATTTGTCTACCCCTCTTCAAAGCACTAGAGGCAGTTTATGTTTTATAATGATGGCCTACACATGGACATTGTAATCCTATGTGTGTCTTTTCAGAAGTAAGTCCATTAACTTCCATGAGATTCCAGTATAAGTGTGTGCAGGATTCCTGCTTAAGGGTAGAATCCTACGTATGCTTACCTGGGAGGAAATTATGATTAATTCCATGAACTTACTCCTGAGTAAACATGTATAGCAAGGGTTCCCAAACTAGCTGCTGCTGCAACACCCACCAAACCCAGAAATGAGTGGCGGAGACACAAAATGCATCACATGATGACATCACCGGTCACTCGCTTTGGGTTTGGAGGTCATTGCAAGTTTCCAGACTTGCAGACTTGTAAAAGTGTCAGGGCAAGCATGAAGGCTTTCCCCAATATGCAGTTTTCACACGCTGCGGTTCTGCCTGCCGCACTGAACCTCCTGCTGCTGTTTGGAGGTTCGCGGGGCAGCCTGCAGCACCCCACAAATGCCTTGCAACACCCCAGCACATTGTGATGCACACTTTGGGAACTGCTGATGTATAGGGTTAGGTGATTTATACAAAAAGAATGGAAAGAAAAGGAAGATTGGCAGAATCAGGTATTTTATTTATTTATTTATTTATTTATTTATTTATACCCCACCTTTCCCATGCCGAAGCAAATGCCCAAGGCGGCTTACATGAGCAGGCTAGTCTAAACCAGCATTTTTTTTCCAATGGGTTTTTTACAAATCTACAGTATTCTTGTGATCCACCAAATCCTCAGTCCCAGATGTAGCCTTCACAGTGTGGTTCTCTCCTCTGGCTGCATGCCTTCGAGCCACAGCAGGTAATTGCATGGCAAGCCTGGACAGGTCCTCAAGGTCATATTCCGTTCTTTTGCCGGCTAGCCTTCTCACACACTCCCCCCGCAACTCACTTGCGGTGAGCTAATCAGCTCCACAGCGACTCTGTTCTGCCACCACAGGTACTGCAGCTCGTCACAGCCTGGCATCCGTCTCCCATCCAAAAACAAGCCACGGGTTCTCCTGCTTAGCTTCAGGCAGTGCCAGCAGCTCAACCATCAGCCCACACCTCCTGCCCTTCCATAATCAGCTCTTCCATAATCTTACAGTTCTATAGCTGGCCAAAGTGAGTTGAAATGATGATACTGCATCTTTTAGGTACTTTGGAAGCCACTTTGGGAGAAAAGCAGGGTAAAAATTGAATAAATGACTGCTAACTACTGGCATATTCTAATTCTAAATATCTGCACGTATTGTATTCATTGTTAACAAATCATAGAGGATTACTAAATCTAAACAGAACATATATATAAATTGCTTGTAGTAATGATTAATTTGTCTTGATTTATAGGTTTTTGACCAATATCTCAATTTCATTACTTTGGAAGATGATATGTTTGTACTGTGCAATCAAAATAAAGAACTTGTTTCATATCGTGGTAGGTAGATTATGTTAAAAGAAGCTATTTCATTTAATGTCTAGTATTTCAGTAAATATAACAGTGTGCAATGTAACTGACAGTCCAATCCTATTTACCTTACCACCCTGTGGTATAGTGGCACTGAAATGGTTGCTTCTGTATCCCATGGGGCCGAGGAGAGAACTGGAGGCCTTCCCGGGGTAAGGAAGCATCAATGTCGGGGGGCCCACAGCCCCACTGGGTCTACTTGGATCTGCGCCAGCTCAATAACGGTCACAGATTTGAGTAGCCCATGTAGGAGTTTCATGGGGCAGGAGGAGGGGATAGGATGCAGTGGCAGCCTCTGCTGTCATCATTGCTCCTGGGCCTGAACTTCCCCAGGCTGCCTTCCAACTGCTGAAAAACACCCCTTCCCTGCCCCCTTTCCGCCTGCCTCTCCACTGCCTGGTGGCTCAATTTATCCCAATTAGTAGGCGACCTGCCAGCACAGGCTGCCATATGGCTGCCACGTGCTTTACGGCACGTTCTCAACTACCTGGGTGCTCATGTCCTTGTACACAAATATTTAATGCTGATGTGGAATTTTACAATTAAAGAGTGTCCAATTCGAAAGGAATAGTGCCTTTTGATTCATTATTTGCCTTCGTAATTGATGGGGTAAGTGGCTGCAATTCTATACACACTTATCTGGGAGTAAGTCATATTAAACACAATGGGGCATCTGAGCAGACATGCATAGGATTCGGCTGTCAGAAAGTAAACGTACACAGCATTTACTGCTGTCTAGCAGAAGAATCTTCTTCTTCCCTCATAGAATCAGAACGTTAGATGCAGCTTTCACATTGGGACAAGAAGCATAAATTGGGCAACTTACTTTGATCTTGTAATGCTGGCAATGATAACTATACAACTGTGGTTAGAATGAATGCGTAGTGTATAAATTATGATGATTTGAATTATCTTCCTCTGTTTCATATTTTAGCCATTAACAGACCAGATATAACAGATACGGAAATGGAGACCATAATGGACACAATTGTTGACAGCCTTTTCTGTTTTTTTGTTACACTTGGTAAGTGTAATGATATTTTTAAATTAAATTTCCGTAAGGAAGTCACAAAATTACTTCACCTGTATGTCATCTGAGGGAGGGAGGAAGATAAGGCAGAAATCCTCTTCCCCCATAAGGGCCCCAGCCCCTTGTTGGTGGAACATGCCTTTCTCTGCCTGAATTTTTGCCCCCCTTTTTAGATTAACCATGTTGTAGTGTTGCATTTGCTCCAATGTTAACCCTGCTTATGCTCACCTTTTTCAAGAGTTAGTGCTAAACCATGGTTTAACACACTGGTTCAGAGTGAACTGTGCTTGGAGTTAACATTGATGCCGATGTTGTATTGCCCAGTAAGTTAATGCTGAAAAGTGAAGGAAGGGAGAATTCACCTAGAAGAGAAAAAGTGGGAGAATGCAAGCACGCAGCCAAGAGACTGTGAATACATTTTGGCTAAAGTTATTTTGTCTGAATCTGAAACTTAGCTATGACTTTGATCTGGCACTAGCTGTGACATTTTAGAATGCAGCTTCAGAAATGTGTATCACTGATTGGCATTTTTTTGCTGAACGAGTAATAAAGAAGCCTGTATGTATATCAGGTCCTTAAAATATGTTTTTGGTCTTGGGGTGTGTGACTAATTAATGTATGTGTACCATCACATTGACCAGCTTGCCCTCTTTGGCTTAAGGGAATTTCTGAGCATATTTTTTTAAAAAAAAACAATAAAATTTTGTTTAAATATAACCAGGGCATGTTTCTTTAACATTTATGAAGGGCATTACGGTCAGATAATATAAGGCTCATCGATGTTTGAATACATTCTTGTATTTTATAATGGATTTACCCAAGATTAACTTGTATTTATTTATTTTTAACAGGAGCAATTCCAATAATCAGATGTTCAAAAGGAACAGCAGCCGAAATGGTGGCAGTGGTAAATTAAGAAATATCCCTAAATTAATTAATTAATTAACGTAAATATGATGACAGAGGTAAAAAGTATTGGTGCTTAACAGAATAGCAGACATTCGTTTTTACTGAGCCATCTTGTAGAAGAGACGTGGCTGCGATATAACCCCACAGTGTCTTGATACTGTCTTATTAGGCTTCTTGACTAGAGTGTGGCCAGGAAGTCCATAGCAGAGTGTAGGAAGCGCCTGTGGGAAGGCTTGGGAAGCAGAGCAGCAACAAAAGAGACCACATTTACCTCTTTCAGAGACCTGTATTTTTGATTTGTAGGAGCAGGCCAAAGAATGGCTGTCAAGGCAGTCCAAAGTCAGTTCATACAGTAAATCAGCAGATCAGTAAATGACAGCAGCAGCAAAAGAAACACTCCAACAGCACCTCCTCTCTCCTTCACATTAACCCACAAAGTACAGGCTAGAACCCTCCACATTTATACCAGCGTCCACCAATCAGGAGGGACTGCTGAGTCACTGTTAGTGTACCTGCTGGCAGTCACGTAGACCTCAGCACGGGTATGCCGTGTTGCTCTGATCGTGGCACTTTTCCTGCAGTTTCACCAGCTGCAAAAATTAGCTCGGGCCTGGCTACAAAGCCCAACACTGTCACATGTATGTCCGAAGACGACAGTGCCAAGAAAGTTTCTGTTCATCAAGTCTTCGATGTACATGCAACAGTGCTTGTAAAGTGATTTTCCAGTCTGATTTCAAGCTGGCTTATGGATCTGAAACAGCCTTTCTCACATTGGTTGATAACCATCTCTTAAGAACTGAACAGGGCAAGTGCTTCCCTCTTAGTTCTGTTGGACCTCTCAGTTGCTTTCATTACCATTGGTCATGGTATCTTTCTGGTCCACCTGGCAAGGTTGGAGTTAGGGACACATTTTGACAGTGGCTATGGGGGGGGGGTTGCTGCCTGACCCCTTCACTGTTGACCAGAGGTGTCCTGCAGGGTTCCATCTTGTACCCCACAACATTTAACCTGTATATGAAGCCACTGAGAGACACTGTCTTTGCAATAGTGTTGCTAATATACTGCTGACATCCAACTCTACCTCTCTTTTCCATCTGGCATTAGGGGTTTTGCAGTGGTTTTGAATTGGTGAACTGATAGTTATGGAGGACTTGGTGTAAGCTAATAAATTGAACAGGCCGGGCAGACGTGTTACTAGAGAGTGAAACCCTGAAATGGGTTTGCACCTTCTCTGGATGCAGTTGGGCTCCCTTTGAAGAATCGTTTACAATTCTACAGTTTTAATTATGCAATTTTGTAAACTGCATAAAATAATTAAATTTTTATTGGGTTGGATCCAGAATTGCATGAGTGGAAGTTGGTTGGCATAACGGAGAGAATTTTATGTAAATGACAACATGAACAACATGAAATATGACAACATGAAACATTGTTTGAACCCATGAAATATGGTTTGAACCCTGAAAATTGAGATTTCCTTTCAATTAACAGAGCTAAAGGCATTGGATATATCTATATTTCTCTCCTATTCTTTCTGTTCTGTCTTGCTGCTTTTTATTTTCCATCTTTGTCTTGTGTATGTTGTGGGAAAATCCACAAATTCAGCTTTTTTTTTATAGCTAACATGCTTTTTATAAGCCTGCTTTTATGCTTGTGGCTAGAAACATAGATTTGGCAACTCCTCTGCACCATACGTGGACCTACCAGGCCTTAGTGCATGATGTACTGGTAAGAAAAGCGTTTTAAAATACATTCTTTGTATTGCTTAATCCTTTTCAGAAACTAGACAAGAAACTCCGAGAGAACCTCAGAGATGCCAGAAACAGCCTTTTCACAGGTGACACGCTCGGGGTTGGACAATTCAGGTATCAACATCTAGTTGGATATTTCAAAGCCCTGACTAGGTCAAAGACGTTATAGGCAAGAAGCATGTCATATTTCTCACTAGCTTCTCATTTCTGCTTTTTGTAATAATAGCACAAGCACAGTGGGGCTCACTCAAGGAATCTTCCTTCCGGCTCCTCTCTACTATAGTTCCTTGAAGCTTACAAAAGCAGTTGAATGTTCAGCAATCGGTTTAATTGATTTGCCTACTTCATCCCAAGATTTAAGCAGCCCGATGGGTTCTGTTAACCATAATTCAGAATCCTCGCTGTGGTTTGTTTCCAGACCTGTAATGGGCAAACCACGGTTTAAGAGTTGCATGTCTGCTTTTCTGTTCCATCTTCTCCAGTCTCAGCTTCATGAGATCTCTTCTGCGTCCATGCTAGAGCAAAGTAGAGGCACAGCCCTAACTGCTTTTATTTTGTTAGTGGACTGCCTGATGAGATGTAATGGGAAACCATTTATTAGCACAAAGTGAGGTTTGCAAACGAGCTTCAAACTGGTTTTAAACCAAGAAACTGTGATTTTATGTTATGTTTGAATATGGATTTTAGGCAGAATCTTGTGATCCGTGCTTTTCCTTTATGAGATTTGTCAGTTCAGTGTGGAAAGGCAAAAATGTTGCATGATTCAAGAAACTGTTATGTCCTGAAATGCGTCATTTCATGGTAAACATTCTATAGATACTGCTTTAGTCATTGGAATTTTCCAAGTATGTAGTAGACAGTGCGAAGGTATTAACCAAATATTTTTTATTTACAGTTTCCAGAGACCTCTTTTAGTTCTTGTGGATAGAAACATAGATTTGGCAACTCCTCTGCACCATACTTGGACCTACCAGGCCTTAGTGCATGACGTACTGGTAAGAAAAGCATTTTAAAATATATTCTTGGTTTTTTTTTCTTTATGGCCAGTTTTGTAATGCAGAACTTTAATACAGCACAAGCCACTTTAAATCAAGCACTGTTTGTAGCCGTTTACTGATGAAATCAGCTAAATCCAATTCTTCCCAAATAATGGACATGGAAATTCTGAAGGACGTGCCCATCACTCCTCAGATCGGGCTATTACATTATAGCCTGAAGTTTGTATATAATAATAGCCTAGCTTGTCTATATGTTCTGGCAGTACCAATTTGGTGCATAACAGTTTGTCACTAAATATGCTTTCATTGCACATTGTGCAGAGGGCCAATCAATTTTTACAAGTCTTGATGGCCAATAATTAATTGTAGTAGTATACTTAATGTCCTCTGCTGTACAGAGGTGAAATATGGCAACCCCTCTTGCCAACTGTTTGGCCTGGACATTTTACAAGGGGGAGTAGTGGGCAGTGTGTGTGTGTGTGTGTGTGTGTGTGTGTGTGTGTGT
>JAJKFI010033386.1:0-33846 GCA_029204185.1 Lerista edwardsae
CACACACACACACACACACACACACACACACACACACACACACACACCCTCCATTGATACTTTGTCCAGCTTTTTCCATTACATGAATGACTCTTCATCATTTTACCTATTTGCATTTCCTCCGCTCCTGCCGACTGCATTGCTACCCGATGAGGCAAAACTGCTGGACCTTGAAGCAGTTCTAGATTGCTAAGATGACACCCTAGTAAATCCACATTTGAAGGAAAGCCTAATCAAATATTATTAGCTGGTGCGTACAAAAGCAACCTTCCCAGAGTGTCTACATTATAGACTTTCATTTTTTTTTTCCTCGAGACTCTGTGTTTTCATTAATCAGCAGTTGGATTAGTTTCACCTCTGGGATAAGTTAAAGGAGTTAAATCTCAAATGAATCAGACAGTGGTGTCTGTGGAGCATCTATAGCGAACATTTCACTCTCCACTAAGCCCTCCTCACAAAACACACTCATGAAACAGAATTTTCCCAATTTCCCCCCTTTCATTTCTTGTATGGTTCTATTGAATAATCCCTTAAACAGCCTGATCACAACTCAGCCAAACTTTGTTGGGTCTAAGCAGCAGTTTCTGTGCACATAGAAAACTGTGAGACCCCTTAAAAATGGATTCTAGTCTAGCTGTTTCACTGACATGCAAGCTTCTAGATGCAGGGAATTATGTTGCTTGACATTGCCTTCCGAGCACAATTCTAACCATGTCTTCTCAGAAGTAAGTCCCATTGCATTCAGTAGGGCTTACTCCAAGGAAAGTGTGCATAGGATTGCGGCCTCAGACACCAACATTGCAAGACACCAACATGGAAATCTGAATGAGACTTACCCAATCAATTCCTATTTGTGAGAAGTAGAACAGTTTCTTCCACTCCTAGGACATCCAAGGAATGGAAGAACTACAATAAAAGTGCAACACATACTATAAACAAGGGAAATAACAAGACGCTGTTAATACTGTTCTTCATGCTGCCCTATCTCATTTGGAGAAAAAAGGAACGTATGCTAGAATACTGTTTGTAGACTTTAGTTCTGCTTTCAATACTATATTACCCCATAGATTGATGTCTAAGCTTAAAGATCTGAAGCTACCGGATTCTATATGTTGGTGGATTCTGGATTTTTTATCACATCGTTCTCAAAGGGTTAGGATGAATGAAAATATCTCCTCTGTAAAAATCCTCAATACTGGCACTCCTCAAGGCTGCGTATTGAGCCCACTTCTATTTACTATTTATACATCTGATTGCACCTCTATCCATCTGAGCAACAAGATGATCAAGTTTGCAGATGATACAACGCTGGTAGGGCTCATTTCTGATAATGATGAGTCTGCCTATAGGGATGAAGTTCATCAGTTGTCCCTCTGGTGCAAAGTAAATAATCTTATCTTTAATATAAAAAAGACGAAGGAATTTATAGTGGACTACAGGAAGAATAATTCGGACATCCAGCCGTTGTATATCGACGGTGTTATGGTAGAACAGGTGGCAGAATGTAAGTTTCTAGGTATTACCTTGAAACAAGATTTAACGTGGGGTGCAAATACTACAGCCCTAGAAAAAAAGGCCCAACAACAATTGTACTTTCTGAGACTAAGATCACAACAACTGTCAGAGAGTCTGTTGGTTGCCTTCTATCGAAGCTCTATAGAGAGCATTTTATCTTATTGCCTCTGTGTGTGGTTCATGAGCTGTACAGGGGTGGAGAAGAAGGCACTCCAGAGTGATAAAGAGGGCACAAAAGATCATTGGTTGCCCTCTTCCCTCATTGGAGGATTTGTATAACATGGGATGTAGTAGGAAGATACAAAAGATCTTGAGAGACTCTTCACATCCGGGACACTCGATGTTTGAAATCTTACCGTCGGGAAGAAGATATAGAGTGTTGAAAGCTAGGACAAGCAGATTTAAATATAGTTTTTACCCAAGTGCTGTGATCAGGCTAAATGCAGAGCTTTGAATCTGGTGGTCTTAACAAATGTATACCTCATGGTTTTTAGTGTTGTTTTAATTGTTATTTGTATATTTTTTTGGTGTTGTCCAGTTGTATGATGTGAAGTTGTATGATGTGAAGAGCACCTCATTTCGTTGTTCTCATACCTTGAGTACAATGACAATAAATTTCTATTTCTATTTCTTAAATTCATATAATATGATACAAAGATCTTGCAGTCCAATTAAATAATTCTTGGCTAAGACATCCTGAAGTTCTCCTCCTGACCAATAATTAATCCTGATTGCAGCATGTGGAACCTGGAATACAAGGTACCCAGTGGTGGGATTCAGCCAGTTCTCACCTATTCTGCAGAACCGGTTGCTAATTTTAGGTTGGGAGAGGGAAGAAAGGCAGCGGATGGCCCTGAAGGCTGCCCTGAAGGACTTAGAACCAGTTGTTAATTTATTTGAATCCCACCACTGAAGGTACCCCTGTACACCAGTGGCTGGGGGAGGGGGGGTTAAATAGCAGGAGGAGACAATTGGCTTGATAAGTTACAGCTATCAAACATAGCCCCACAAAAGGGTCACATGTCTTCATTATCAGTTCTTTATTGGCATACATAACAAACACAACAGATACAGACCTGTAATAAACAAACAACACAAATGCACAAAGCTCCAAAATGCCCAGTATATTTAACCGAAAATAAATTGTAGAGTACCAAATAGTTATCATTTCTTTACTCTGTTTGGCACCATTTGTTGCAGGTATACTACTACCATCTCTTTTATTCCCTTAGAACAGGGGTATCCAAACCCTGGCCCTCGGCGAGCCTCTCTGACTCACAGCAAGCCTCTGGTCACCTATGAACTTCTGGCCCTCCTGACCTTGCTGGCATGGGCTGCGCCCTCCAAGCTTGCTCTGGTTGTGTGCAAAGGGTATTCTGAGGGCCAGGGAGGCTGCACGCAGGCTCTTCGGCCCCCAGAATACCTTTGGAAGGCTGAAAATCGTTACTTTCTGGTTTCCCCAAATACCCAGAAGTGATGTTTTTAGGCCCTCTCAAGGCCTTAGACGGCTTTCTGAGGGTCATGGAGGCCCTCAGAATTTGCTCTGGGTGTTTCCGTTCCTGTGATTTGCTGGTTCTGAGATATTTATTCCAACGCATTTAAGTCAGCTGCTTGTGGGGTGGGAGAATGGGAGTCCATTAGGAGCGCAATCCTAAACTGGAGTTAGGCCGGCATAAACTAAGCCGGCAAAGTGTGGCCAGCACAAGGGTCACCATGAAGCGCATTTGGACCACTCGTAGTCAGGGAGGATGGCGCACGTCTGTGTGCTGGCTTCTCTGAGTCAGAGCATGGTCCAAACATACTTTACGGTGTCCCTTGTGCTGCCCAGACTTTGCTTTATTTGCCTCATATTTACCTCAGAATTTTACCTCAGAAATTTACCTCAGAATGCCAGATACAAGGGAGTGGCGTTTGGACCACTCTCAGAGTCAGGAGCGATGGCGCACATCTGTGTGTTGGTCTCTCTGACTCCGAGAGTGGTCCAAACATACTTTACGGTGTCCCTTGTGCTGACCAAACTTTGGCGGTTTAGCTTATGTCGGCCTAACTCAGTTTAGGATTGTGCCCTAAAGTGGAGGCCAATGGGGTCTTAATTATGACAGAACAAGGTACCAATAAGGTGTTAGTATGAGTCAGCTCCCATGTATCAGAGCTAAAACTCAAATTTAGTTGTGTGAGTGTTGATCACTGGTTTGTTCTTTGTTTTGTCTTTTCTGTTACTGTTGGTTACTGGTTGGTTGGGTATCCTGAATTGTTATGTAGTTAAATAAAAAAGTTAAATAAATAAAGTTAATGGGGGGGACACCATAAGTTACCACACCTAATGCCCCTGGTCCAAAGGTGTTTCAGGCTTCAAAGGTCACCTTGAATTGCCTGCAGCTTGAGTTGCATCTGAAAACAGACTGGCAACTGGCAGAGTTGTGAAGTGGAAACATGATTGTGCATGTTGTAGGGCCTCCTCCTCCTCCAAAGCCACTTAGATGAGGACACAGAGAAGGAGACATTCATTCAGTTGATAGAAACACCTGGGACTACTATGATTATTTCTGGTATTTCTCTAGGTAATTTTGATTTTTGCTCCGGTGGGGATCTGAAACATCTGCAGCATGTCTACCTTTTTTTAGGCCATTGTGCTTCAACAGATGGCATAATGACTCCACAAAGTTTTCTTTGCTCCCGAGTATTCAGGATGAGGCTTATTACAGGCTGTTGAGAGAGGGACCATTTTAATTGCCCTGAAGACTGGTTATTGACGGTGCACTCCCCGCTTCACATGAACTGAGTACATGAATATACAGTCTGAAAGGGGCTGTAGTGAAAGACAATCGAAGATCCACTGCGTTTTTGCCAGTTCGGAACATCTGCTTACAAACTAAAAGGCTAGAAAGCAGCCGTTATTATGTGGGAGCTATTGGCAAGGTCGTCTTCTGAGTTCTTGGTGCGGGGACAGGCTCTGGCTTTGATACACAGGCTATACACAGCTGTTTGGGGGAAGATGAAGAATTCAAAGTCCTTCAGGGGGCAATCCTAACCAGTGATGTCATCTACAGATGAGGAAGCGGACGCTGGGCGGGACTTACGTCTGATTGGCAGCCTGTCCGTTCCGTTCCGCCGCCTGCCCACCCGCCGCACGGGCTGCCCCCGGTTGGTGCGCCCCACCACTGCTCGCCCAGGCACCCGGCGCGCCCCCCACCCATCACCCCCCAGCAAGCAGGCGCCCCCTCCGAGGCCAGGGCAGCCCGCGCGGCGGGTGGGCTGGCGGCGGAACGGAATGGGTGGGCTGCCAATCACACATAAGTCCCGCCCAGCGTTCCGCTTCCTCATCTGTAGATGACATCACTGATCCTAACCTGAAGTTAGGCTGGCACAGTTAGGCCAGCACAAGTTTGTCTGGCACAAGGGTCACTCCAAAGAGCATCTCAACAGCCTGTAAAATGGTCCCTCTCAGAGTCAGGAAGGATGACGCACGTCTATGTGTTAGCCTCCCTGACTCCAAGAGTGGCCCAAACATACTTTACGATGGCCCTTGTGCCGGCTAAACTTTGGCCTAACTGTGCCAGCCTAACTCCAGGTCAGGATTGTGTTTTCAGAGCTATGGTTGCATCTTCTATGGGAGGAAAGGTTGATTCACCTTTCTTCCCCCCTTGTTACCAGGAGGCACCTGAAATTCAGCTTGAACATAAAATTTCACCTTGATTTCTTTTCCATTGTTGGTTTGACCAAGGTACGTGGAATGAACTAATTATAGCAGTAACTGATATTTAAGAGCATTTCTACTAAAGGGATGTGGCTGCCCTTTCGTCAACTTCGACATTTTTTTTTTTACATCTCCTTTGGTGAAAGAGCTGGACGGCAAGTCTAATACAAAAGATTGAAGTTGATGGCTTGGCACGGCAGCGTATGCAAGATGTCGAGGACTCGCTTGGCGAGCTAGAAGGACGTTTGCCAGGAGTGATTCACTTGTGAATCATCCCACTGAACTTTTCCAGGACTGCCGCTTCGGTCATTGCAATGTGAACTTCGGAGCAGCGTAGATTTTATATGCATAGCACTGTCATAAATAAATCATAGGGAAATGTAATGAGAAAATATGTAGCAAGAAATAAAGCAAACCCCTATACAGAACATCAACAGCGCTTTATAATTCAATTCAGTCAAGGGCTGCACGAGGGGAGGGTGGGGTAGTGGGGGAGAAAAGAAAAGAAAGTGATTTGTGTGTTGTGTATTATGGAATTTCGAGAACCGGACAAGTTTATTGCAAGCTAATGTATTATTAAAATGTAGATGGAACCAATTAAGAAAGCACATTTCAAATTTCAAATAAATAAATAAATCATAGGTCACTGAGGACCTAGGAAGTGTCAGGCACGGGAGTCAAGGAGAATTGCGCGCTCTCTCTCTCTCTCTCTCTCTCTCTCTCTCTCTCTCTCTCTCTCTCATTCAAGCTTGGATTCCCTTCAAAGTTAGTTGGAGAAGCTTTTTTTACAGATTTCAAGGGGACTAAGAGGATGATGACATTTTTTATTTTATGATGGAAATATTTGCTTGAATTTTTTGTAAGTCCTTCTTCTGCACGACCTTGCGAAAATCTGAAGCACGGAGAGGCGGTTTTCCCATTTTCTCCTTACGCTTGATCCCCAAGATCTCACAGTCCCTGAATTGGGCCATTCTGGATCTCTCAAAATAACCCTCCTTCTAAAACAGGTTTCCAGACAAGGTTGGTCCTTCCTCCCACTCACTGCAACCATTTCCCGAGGTATCTGTTTCAGAGACTTCTGTCTACGTCTTTGCTGTGCAAAAGCAGCTGCCAAAATGACCCCTGTAGGCAAGCCAATGTGGTCTGAAATGTATCTATGGTGACTACAGAGAGGCTTCTGAAAATGGTGACCCAGACCAAGGGCCATAGGATTGGGTTCATAGTCCCTTACTTATGGAGAGGTTCAGGTGCAGGGGTCTGTTTCAGTAGCATAGCTGGGCGGAGCAGTATAGTATGTACTTCAGATGTTGCAAAGTGCTGTGGAAACCACTTTTTGTAAGACATAAGACATAAGAAATTTATTTGTCATTACACTCACAACTGGGTGCAACGAAATGAGGTGCTCTTCCCCAAGGTAAAACTGGACAACACCAAAACTAAAATATGCACAATCAACCATACAACAATCACTTATACAAATATAAATACCCCATTGCTCCCAGCAATTTAAATTCCACAAAAACTTATGACCCCGCATTTAAACTCAATACTGCACTTGGGTAAAAACTGTTTCTGAATCTGCTCGTCCTTGCTTTCAATACCCTAAATCTCCTTCTCAATGGTAATAGTTCAAAGAGCTGATGTCCCGGATGAGAGGAGTCTTTCAATATATTAGATATCTTCCTCTTGCATCTATTTTTATACAGTTCTTCCAAAGAGGGGAGTAAACAGCCAATGATGTTTTGGGCCGTCTTGATCACCCTTTGAATTGCCTTTTTCTCTGCCACTGTGCAGCTCGTGTACCATACACAGAGACAGTAGGATAATATGCTCTCAATTGAACTCCGATAGAAGGTGATTAGCAAACTCTCAGCCAATTGTTGCTTTCTAAGAATCCTTAGAAAATACAACCGTTGTTGTGCCTTCCTAATTAAAGCAGTGGTGTTCGCACTCCAAGTCAGGTCATTAGTTATGATGGTCCCAAGAAACTTACATTCAACCACCTGTTCCACACAAACTCCATCTATATACAGTGGCTGAATGTCTGCTCTTTTTTTCCTATAGTCCACTATAAACTCCTTGGTTTTTCGGATATTAAATAGAAGATTATTTTCTTTGCACCAGCGGGATAGCTGTAATACCTCATCCCGATACGCAGACTCATCATCCCCGGAAATAAGTCCTACTAATGTAGTATCGTCCGCAAATTTGATAATCCTATTATTGGGATGGTTATTGGTGCAATCCGATGAATAAATGGAGAACAGTAGTGGACTAAGGACACAACCTTGTGGAGTGCCAGTGCTGAGTATCTTGTCAGTAGAGATGTAATCATTCAGTTTAACTCTTTGTGGACGATTTGTTAAAAAATCCCATATCCATAAACAGATAGAATCTGGAAAATCTAGATCTTTAAGTTTGGCTATTAATCTGTGTGGTATGATGGTATTAAAAGCAGAACTAAAGTCCGCAAACAGCATTCTTACATAATTCCCTTGTGTTTCCAAATGGGATAAAGCCATATAAAGCACAGTATTAATCGCATCCTCAGTTGATCTATTTTCTTTGTAAGCAAACTGAAGCCCATCAAAGGAATCAGGAAGGCAGGAGATAATGTATTTCCGAACTAGCTGCTCAAAGCACTTCATTAAGATTGAAGTTAGTGCCACCGGCCTATAATCATTTGGACTATTTGTAGGCAACTTTTTAGGCAGTGGAACAATGATGGAAGCCTTGAGACAGACAGGAACTGCACATTGTGTCAGGGATCGATTGAAAATTACAGTCCAAACCCCGGCTAGCTGATCAGCACAGTCTTTTACCACCCGACCAGGAATTGAGTCGGGTCCAGCTGCTTTTCTGGAGTTAACCACCTTCATTGTCTGTCTCACATCCAGCTCATTAACAATGAAGGGAGGACACTGCTGAGTAAATGATGGCAAACGAACAGGTACAGTTTGATCGATCTCGAATCGAGCGAAAAAGTTGTTCAACTCCTCAACCACCTCCACGCCACCGCCCGAAGAAACCTTTTTTGCTTTATAGTTCGTTAGCTTCCCAGAATGGCCCTGAGTGGGCGGGGCCACTCATATGACACATTGCAGCGCCTGCTGTACTTACCGCACCACCTTCTGGCTATGCTGTTGGCCTTTCTATAACTTGAAACTGATGTAGGTTGGACAGCCTGACCTCGCAGGCCCACGTTATATTGTCTGTATGGGAGCATCAGCATCTTCCCCAATGCAAAAGTGCCAATGCAGTTATCTGAAACTCAGGGCACAATCCTATGCAGCGCCGGAATGGTGAGGCTGAATTGGCAGCGCCATATCTGAAGCTGCATAGGAGAGTCTGGAGCGCCCCCCCATGGCATAGGAGTGTGCGCTCCCTTACCGTAGGGGAGGCTCCAGCTTCCCCTATGTGCTCCTCAGATCTGTGCCAGCAAAGAGCAGGTGCAGATCCGAGGAGACTGCATGGCCCAAATCGGGGCCATGCAGCCTTGCAGACAGGCTTAGGATGTGAACCTATGGCCACCTTCCAAGTCCGCCTGCGTCCCACCCCCTGCCTCCCTCCCTCCCACCAATCCCCGTACCGATATGGGAAAGAGCCTCCCTCGCGCCGACCGGCTTCGAGTAGCATCGGCTTCAGAGCTTTAGCGCCAACATGGGGGTGCCGCCCACCTCGGCACTGAGCACGTAGTGTCAATGCAACGATGTTGCATCAACGCTATGCACAATCTAGGATTGCGCTGTCAGACACCTGCAACCAGAACTACACCAGAGACCCTGTGTAGTCAGAGCAAGGGCAGGAGGAGGAGGAATGTTTCCTGTCTGGAGTAATTGGAGGAACTTGGGAAGATCACCTGTGTGGCATCAACAAAATCAAGAGTGGAAGTAACATCATTCAGGCAACTTTGTTTTCCCCCTCCTAAGAGCGCAATCCTAACTTGGAGTTAGGCTGGCACAGTTATGCCAGCAAAGTTTGGCCGGCACAAGGGACACCGTAAAGCACTTTTGGACCACTCTTGAAGTCAGGGAGGATGGCGCACGTCTGTATTCCGGCCCTTCTGACTCCGAGAGTGGCCCAAACATACTTTACAGTGTCCCTTGTGCCGGCCAAACTTTGCTGGCCTAACTGTGCTGGCTTAACTCCAGTTTAGCGCTCAAAAATTTGGTTCTCAGAGGACTTTCAGCTCATCTCTATTTACAAGTGCAATATATGTGAAATGTTATCTTTTAAACATTACAGAAAAGAAAAACCCCTACAGAATCTCTTTAAGCAGACACTGGATGAATTTCTGTCAAGAATACTTCGAGGTCCAGTTTACACATTCAGAAGAATCAGATGGGGAAGATTTTCTGGCATTGTACTACATAACAGGTGGGTTACAGGTGGAAAGGTTGCCTGTCTAAACACTCTTCTGTAGGGGGAAAAACAACTCCCTGTAGAAAGTTGCTTGTCAGGGAAAATGCTGCCATATAACCTTTTCCCTGACATTTTCTTTTTTTTTTTTTCCCTATGTGCGGAAAACGGTGTTTTGTGAGGAAGTGTTCGAACGCCTGGCCGACCCCCACCCATCTCATTCAGAGGAATTGTCTATGAAAAGCTTTCCAGCTTGATTCTGCCATTTATGTCGACTGGCCCAAAGTCTTGGACTTTCTGTGGCTGCGCAGGTGACCCTTGAAGCCCAATTGCGCCATGTGCCAGGGACATAGCTAATGGAAGTGTAGCCCAGTGCAGAGGGCAAAATGTTGCCCCGATGTGACACCACAACAGGAAGTGACATCACAGTTCTATTTTCATGTTCTGGTTATTTTGGCCATAACATTTGATAGAGTAAGGATACTACACTCTTGTTTGTTTCATGGCATCTTGCATCAAATTGCCTTTCCAATGATATATAGCAGCATGATGGTATTGTTCATTAACAGTACAGACCAAGGTTTTCATCATTGTAGCCACTAATGTCAAGCTCAGTTTGTTGTCCCCCTAAAGTTCGTTGCCCGGTGCAATTGCACCCCCCTATACTTCTTTAGCTACTCCTCTGCCTGGTGCTTCTGAAATGGATGGCAAAACAGTCATGTCCATTGGCAGCTGCACCTGTCATTCCATCCTCTCCTCCATTCCTTCCTTCCATCCATCCATCTCAGGAATAAACATTAAAAGAGACTCAAGAGGATTTTGTTCTTTTTACACTGTGAGTTTAGTAAACTGTTGTGTTAAATAGCTTCAGGGCCTCCTCTCTCTCTCTCTCTCTCTCTCTCTCTCTCTCTCTCTCTCTCTCACACACACACACACACACACACACACACACACACACACACACACACACACACACACTTCTTTCCTTTCACAACTCTCTTTTTCACTTAGCCCCCTGGATTTCCATATGCAAGCAGTTTGACATTTCCCTGGGCCATAATAGCAAGGAGAAATAAAAAAAATAAATATGAAAGCAGAAGAGGAAGGAACATATCTGGAGGGCAAAACTGGGCAAAGAATGCCAAATGGAACAGCCCGAGGAGGTTCTTTTCGCACCCTTTGCCTCAAGGGAGGTTATTCTGGCGTGGAGCTTTGTGAGATGTTGCAATAAACAAGCATTTTTAAAACACAGATGAGATCTCCTTCTCCAGTGCCAACATCCCCACACCTTCAGTACAAATTCCCAGTATTTATCATATCATTCGAAATTCCCAATGTTTATCATATATCAAATTCCCAATATTTATCATTACCAATATTTATCATTTATCATTTCATTTATCAAGATTTATCATTATCATTTATCATCAGACCCTCCCCAGATCTGATGATGTGTATGAGCTAGCATCAGCTGGTGAAGTTTGGAGTTGGAAGGGTCAATGTCTTTTGCTTATGCGTAGCATGCAGCACCGCAGCAGTTACAGGGCGCAACCCTACGCCCCACATTGCATCGACGCCACATTGTAGCGCCTATGCAGCATCACTATGCAACATTGTAGCGCCTATGCAACATTATGCAGGGGCACCAACTGGCACCCCTGCGTTGGCCATAGAGCTCTTCGGCCGATGCTACCAGTAGCATCAGCCCAAGAGCACTGGCGGAGAGCCACTCTTGACCAGCCGAGCCTGGCTTGCGCAAGGGCACTTCTAGGAGAAGGGAGAGCAGGCGGGTGGGAGGAACTGGGTGGGGGTGGGCGGGCCGGCAGGCTGGCCTGGGGAGGGAGGTGGGGCTTGGATGCTGCTATACAGCAACTGAAGTTCCGAGGAACCTCTGAAGCCCCCTAGGTCGTGCTAGATACAGTGCAGGCCAGCCAGCCAACCTGTTCCAGTGCAACGTAGGATCGCACCCACAGTGGTTCATGTGTACAGCACATACATACGGTTTTCTTATGCACGTGTACACTTTTGGATTGGGCTGGGAAAACCATGATCTCGTTTCATCTGTGTTCACCTAGCTATGCTTTGCATTTGCATTTGCTTTCCTTTTGGCCTGGCTTGATTATCTTGTGGGCCACCTTGAGAACCTGGGTCGGAAAAGCCGGCTATAAATATATAAATAAATGTGCCTGCATCGTGACACAATGCAAATGATGCCAAGCGCATTGGCAGGAACGAAATAGAATTCGGACAATTCAGGCCTTCCTTTCCCATTTATGCTTTGCTATGAGCCAGGCCGCTCATAAGTTGCTCAACCGGCTCAGTGAGGCTGGCAGGCTGTCCCCTGATCGGACTTAGCAACGCTACCCTTGGGCTGCGGCCGGGGTGAGTCTTACGCTGCCTTGACCTTCGGGTCGGTGATGACGGACTCAGCTCGGCAATGACGAACTGAAGTCTGGAGTCAGAGGGCACGCCCGTTGTGGTCATCCAGATCACCCCGGGGAGGCAGACGGCTAGTGCCATTTCCCCAAAGATCCCGCACGCGTAGGTAATGCTCTGTTGCATTAAAATGTATATAGTTTATAAAGTGGCCCTGTTCAACTCCAAGCTCTGGTATTGTGTCTTTCTTTGAGCAGTGCGGGGTAAATTATATTAGTATAGTCAGAAATAGAGCTACAAACGTCAGAATATAAAATACGCTTTAAAGAAGCTATAGTATAAGTTCACGTAGAAGAATACATTAAAGCGTATAAAACAGTGTTGTAATTCTCATACCTGTATGTGAATCCCATTCCCTTCCCTTACCTATCCAACCTGGATATCTTTTTATTGAAAATAAATAAAAATTATTATTTTTAAAAAAGGAATGGAGGTGAACAATGACACATCATTCTCTCCTATGCTTCAAGTTGATCGATGCAATCACATAGGTGTTTTTTTTTATATATGCAATCAAGGGGGAAACAATCTTGCATATTTTGCTGTTAGCACCCTCTAATTCCGGCTCATTCAGTGGCATTCTTCTTCCCTTGATAAGCTTTGCTCATTCCTCTAGGGTTGTCCTTGATTGAACTCATACTGGGAACTTCCATCTTCCTAACTATACTGACACTTATTTACCTGCCCCTGTTACTTCCCTGAATTGCAGTTGAACTGGGATGGTGATAAACACCACCACCATCACCAAAGACTAGGGAAGATTCAGAGAGGAGGAAGACATCTTGGACAAATCTCCACCCTACTCTGGCCGAGAGCCCCAAATTCTGGAAGATCCTCTTTAAAGCCTGAAAACAGCAAACGTGGTCAGTTTGGGAAGATGGAGGAATGAGCTCCCTCCAAAGCAAACCGAGATCAGGCAGATAAATTTAAGAGGAGTTAATAAAAGAACAGCTCACAGACAGACAGACAGACAGACAGACAGACAGACAGACAGACAGACAGACAGACAGACATGCGTACAAACACACACATAAATACACACACACACACACACACACACACAGAGAGAGAGAGAGAGAGAGAGAGAGAGAGAGAGAGAGAGAGATGGAACAAGAGCAATTCTCCTTGACAGGAGCAAAAGGCAAAAAAATAATGATGATGATGCACGTTTAGAAATCAGGCAATGGAATAACCAGGAACATTGGTTGGAGCAAGTTTAGTTTGACATAGGGGAGAAAGCAAGCTGAAAATGCATTATAAAACTCAGAACACAATCCTGACCTGGAGTTAGGCAGCACAGTTGGGCCAGCAAAGTTTGGCCGGCACAGTAACAGTGGCATATCTACGGTATAGAGACAGGTGGCAAGAGCCATGGGCGCCATTTTCCAGGGGGCACTGATGGCCCTTACCCCCACACGCAATGCCCTAGAGGACGCCTGAGTCGTGGCCGAGGGAAGCCGCGCGCCTCCCCAGGTCTGCAAGCCAGGGGGGTGCACAGCTTCCCTCAGCCATGGCTCGGGTTTTGCCCAAGCAGCGGCCAGAAGATGCCTCCCCCCCCCAGATCTGCAAACTGGGGAGGCGTATGGCGTCTCCTGGCCGCTGCTCAGGCAAAAGTGCCGGAGCAGCGGCCAGGAGAAGATGCACACCTCCCTGGTTTGCAGAGCCAGAGAGGTGTGCAGCTTTGAGCAGTGGCCAGGAGATGCTGCGCCCCCCCCGGCTCTGCGAAGCGTCTCTGGCCGCTGCTCGGGCAAAACAAGGAGGCGAGGGCTTGGCTTCTGCCCGCGATGTTAGCTGACATGGCGGACAGAAGCCACACACCCCAACGTCATGATGTCACGACGTTGTGACGTCATGACGTTGCGTGCCATGGGTGCGGTTTCGCCCTGGTACACCTCTGCACAATAAAGTGTGTTTGAACCACTCTCAGAATCAGGGAGGATGGCACACATCTGTGTGATGGCCTCTGTGACTCCAAGAGTGGCCCAAACACACTTTATGGTGTCCCTTGTGCTGGCCAAACCTTACTGGCCTAACCTGTGCCAGCCTAACTCCACGTTGGAATTGCGCTCTCAGAACTTGTGCTGAAGGGAAGCTTTTAGCAGCTCGAAGACTATGAAGGCGAAACCAAGTATTTGAGCACTGGTTGGCTGCAACGAACTGCTAGATTCAGCAGGGGTGATCTGGTTGGACCCAGCAGGGCCCTTCGTACATCCTTACCATCATCGCCGTTGGCAATCTCTCATTGGCCTTCTCTTGGGCATCCCCAACCCGGATGACTTGCTTTGCCTTGCTTGAGCTGACTGGCGCATGTTGCAGCCTCTTGGCGCCTCTTCATCTGACTGCTGTGACATGAGACGGTCTGGCTCCTATCAGAAGGGACGCAGTGTGCTGGCGTTCCTGCCTTCTGACCAGGGCGTCGGGCTGCGTGGTTTGACGGAGTCCGTTGGATGGTTGTGATCAGGGTCATCAAAGCACGGCGGAGGCCAGAGACCTAAAGCACCAGCATCTTCTCAGAGGCCTTGTTGCGCTTGATGTCCACCTGTCGCTCTCTAAAGAGGGAAAAGACACGTCCTCCTCGCCTTCCCTCTCCCTGCCGTGGATTCCAAAAAAGAACAGCCAGGAGGCAAATGGAGGAGGATATGTGAGGAAGCCAGAGAGGGGACGTTTTCCTTGCTCTTCTGTCACCAGGGCCCCGCATGATGGCAGGCAAGCTTCTTATGGTGCCTGAGCGGCATTATCAGAAGGTCAGCCATGCCTTCAGGCTTGAGTAAGTGAGACTCAAATGGCTTAGAAGATAAAAAGGGCCTGAGAAAATTATTTGTCTTGTTCTGTCAAAGCATCAGTGGTGCAGAGAAGCAGCAGCTTAGTTTCAACGCCAGGCTTAGCAGAATAAATTAGGGATGGAGTCGTGTTATAGATTATCCGGCAAAAGTTGGCGGTGTTCACTTTCTGCTCAGTTCCCCGGGAATCGAAATGTTCTCTGTTACAAAACCAGAAGTAGGCCCCTCTACACACTCACGTTGAGCAGTGCAAGGGAGGCTCTCACATGACGCAGAGGCTTTTAGCGGAAGGCTGAGGGCGCAATCCTAACCTGGAGTTAGGCCAGCAGAGTTTGGCCGGCACAAGGGCCACCGTAAAGCGCGTTTGGAGCACTCTCAGAGTCAGGGAGGATGGCTTAAGTTTCTCTGCCGGCCTCTCTGACTCTGAGAATGGTTCAAATATACTTTGCAGTGTCTCTTGTGCCAGCCTAACTTTGCTGGCCTAACTGTGCCAGCCTAACTCCACACCATGAGGGCTGAGCCCAAGTCCATCCACCCCAGGCCCAAATTTCCAGCCCCCTCATAGGTTGCAAAGCTCGGAGCATTTCAGGGTGTTTTTTCCTTTTCTTTTCGGGACTGGATGCTGAATAGCTGGAGTAGCCCCAGCAGTGCTATGATGCTGCCACGCTCTTCCTCAGAGCCGGAGCAGGCTTGACTGTGCCCAGGGCGGGGGCAGGGACGAACAACATCACCACGCCCTCCGTGCAGCCATACCACGCCCCTTTCTTCCAGAATTGTCCCATTACTGAGCACTTAGGAGGCAAGGGCAGGTGGGAGGGCCCATCTCTGCACCAGTTTTCCCTGCCAATGCACCCAGCCCCCTTGGCAGTGCCCATGTCAGGCGCATCACCATGCCACATGGATGCAACACCTCTGTTCTTCCTAGGAGCGATGAGCTGGTGAGAGGTATTCTTCCCCCCTCTCGCCACTCAAAATGCCCCTCAGAATGACGGTGTGTCATTACATAAGGAGAACAAGAGGAATTCTGAGCAGTGTTGCTGCCACTTCAATGAAAAAAGGGAAAACAGGGATTGGTGTTGACCTCTGCTCTAGAGACCTCTGCTCTTGAACCAGGCGTTGCTTTCCTCGCTTCTAGCCAAGATGAAAGGCCCACCTGGCAGAGGTCTTCACTGCTTCACGCAGGATTTGTAAAGATGGTTCTATCCTTCACTGCAACATCATTTCTTTACCCAGTGAGTAATTAAACTGTGGAACACCTTGCCACAGGATTTGGTGATGGCACCTGGACTGGACAGATTTAAGGAGGAAAAGTCCAGCACAGGGTACAAACCATGATGGGTATGCACAACTTTCTGGTTTTAGAAGTAGGGTGTCTCTGAATGCCAGATATAATTGAGCAGCAATATGCTACAGGTATCTCTTACCTGGGACATCTGGTGGGCCACTGTGAGACACAGGAAGCTGGACTAGATGGGCCTTTGGCCTGATCCAGCGGGGCTCTTCTTATGTTCTTAGGATAGCAAATTCTGTTTTATTTACCTCATATTTATCTCAAAAGTTTACCTCAGAAATTTACCTCAGAATGGCAGATACAAGGGAGTGGCAACAGGATGCAGGCACCTTGTTTTCTCGTATGCTCCCTGAGGCATCTGGTGGGCCACTGTGAGACACAGGAAGCTGGACTAGATGGGCCTTTGGCCTGATCAAGCGGGGCTCTTCTTATGTCCTCAAGGCCCAGATTGGGTTACAAGTTATTATTTACCTCAGAGGTTTACCTCAGAAATTTACCAGAGAATGCCAGATACAAGGAGTAGCCACAGGATGCAGGCATCTTGTTGTCTTTTGTGCTCCCTGAGGCATCTGGTGGGCCACAGTATGATATGGGAAGCTGGACAAGATGGTCCTCTGGCCTGATCCAGCAACAATATGCTTCTAATGCCTACACAAGTGTCAGTTGCCTCCATCTCATGGAACCTGTCACTGGAAGCAGCAGACCCCAGGATGCAATCCTAACCTGGAGTTAGGCCGACACAGTTAGGCCACCGTGAAGTATGTTTGGCCCACTCTTGGACTCAGAGAGGCCAGCATATGGACATGTGCCATCCTCCCTGACACTGAGAGTGGTCCAAACATGCTTTACGGTGGCCCTTGTGCTTGGCTGGCCTAACTGTGTATCATGCCATTGTACAAATCAATGGTAAGGCCACACCTAGAATATTGTGTCCAGTTCTGGTCGCCACATCTCAAAAAGGACATAGTGGAGCTGGAAAAGGTGCAGAAGAGAGAGACAAAAATGATTACGGGGCTGGGGCACCTCCCTTATGAAGAAAGACTGCAGCGCTTGGGGCTCTTCAGTCTAGAAAAAAGGCGCCTGAGGGGGGACATGATTGAGACATACAAAATTATGCATGGAAGGGATAGAGTCGATAGAGGGATGTTCTTTTCCCTCTCTCAAAACACCAGAACCAGGGGGCATCCACTAAAGCTGAGGGTTGGGAGAGTTAAAACAGATAAGAGGAAGTACTTTTTTACCCAGCGGGTGGTTAATCTGTGGAACTCTTTGCCACTGGAGGTGGTGATGGCATCTGGTCTTGATGCCTTTAAGAGGGGATTGGACAGATTTCTGGAGGAAAGGTCTATCGTGGGCTATAGGCCATGATGGATTGTGCAACCTCCTTACAAAGGTGGTGGGCTACTGGTACCGGGTGCAAGGGAGTGGCAACAGGATCCCAGCATCTTGTTGTTTCATGCCTCCCTGGGGCACCTGGTGGGACGCTGTGAGATACAGGAAGCTGGACTGGATGGGCCTTTGGCCTGATCCAGCAGGGCTCTTCTTATGTTCTTATGTTCTGTGCTGGCCTAACTCCAAGTTAGGACTGTGTTCCCAGTCTAGTCCCAGGAGCAAACAAGATAACAGTTCTGGCTTAGGAGGATTGGGTGTTCCTGCCATACTACTCTTAGGTAGATTATCAGATACAAATGGGGACAGAGTGCCTACACCTTTAAGCATTGTATAGCAGAGGGAATGTGAGCAGGTGCATCTCATCATGGAAGGGTTTGAAAAGCTGCACCTGCCAAAATTCCCTCTTCTATACAATGGTTAAAGGTATAGGCACTCTGTCCCAGTTTGTGCCTGGTAATGCTACTCTTAGGCAGCTAGAATGAGGGCCTGATGTTTGGCTTCCTTGGCTGCTCAGTGTGTGAACTACAATTCCCATAATGCCGTGCACATTCTCAAAAGATCTTGGTGCTTTACTTGGTTTGTCGCAAAGGATTTTCTTTTCTTTTTGACGTGTTGGCAAAAATAGCTTGGTAAGTAAATGTCTCTGTCTTACGAAGATGAAACTAGACCCAATAGCATTTGCACGGCGGAGAGGGAAATGAGCAGGTTCTGATCTTTGATCAAAACTGAAGTTGTTACGGAGTTCTCCGCTCTCTCTGCTGATGCTGGTGTTTCCTTGATCTGCAGTGGGAATTTGATTTCTTGTTTTCATGTGTCTCAAACTAGAAAGGAAAAGATTCAGTGCTAATAAAACAACAGGCAGCCTATGGAGAGAGGTGTCGGCTGTGAAATGATGGCGAGTTGTATTACTTGCTGCAGTGGAAATATCAGGGCCATCTCATGGGCTGGTGCCATGGTAATTATGTCACATTCTCAAGACTGGTGAAGCCTATGTGCGTGATGAGGTTCTGGTGGTCCGTTCTTCCTTCCCACAAGGATAACTTTAATAAACTTAAACCCCAACCTCAGTCTGCTGTCTTCCTTGGGAGTGGTAGAAGGCAATGATAGGATCAGCTAACGACTTGGGGGAACGCTGGGCAGGGCTTCCGGGTGATTGACAGCCCGTCTGTCCGAGTCCATCGCCCGCCCGCCCCCCACCCGCTGCACGCTCTGCCCCCGGGTGGCGCGCCCCACCACTGTGCGCCCTGGCACCCAGGGGCCCCCACCCACCCCCCCCAGCGAGCGGGCACCCCCTCCGAGGCCAGGTGGGCAGGCAGGCGGCGGACCCATGCCTGCATCTACTGTTGCCGAAAATAGGCACAGTATGGTTTCTGTGGTGGGGATTGCATTTAAAAAGGCAAACAACCAAACGAGAGAGTATTAGGTTCATGTTTATTTACACCTGTGCAGGCGGACCAATCTCAGGGAGAAAGGCGAAAAATATATACATTACAAGCACTTTTATACTCCCCCCTCCTATTCCTTCCCCCAAGTTTCTGCTTGGTTAGAAATTACATCATAGGGGCTGGGGCATGAGATGCTCTAAGCTAACTGGGCCATGAGAATGCCGTGACAATTTTGATAAGGGAGGAGGTTCTGCTAGCCTGAACCAGCACCTTATCTATTGTACAGGGGCAACAGCCCTGAATTGTGAACGTTAGCAACATTGAATTGAGAACATTACAAGTGAGGCCTATGTGAGAACAATGAGAGCAAAGATGGAAAACAGTTACATATTTCCACAGCCATAGACAAGTTACTATGCAATATGGCTGTGCTTTGGTAAGCTGGCAACCTGGTAAGTTGGCAACAGTTCTCTGGCAACACTACGAGCCTGGGCCAAGAGGAAGAAAGCCTCACACTTTTGTCTCCATGAAGAGCAAACACTTGGATAGAGTTATGTGTCCCTCTGTTTGATGTTCCGGTCTGGGCCCTGAAAGTGGATATAAACAATTAGATGGGTCTAGGTAGGAGGTGTTTACGCCAAATGAACTTTTCTCTTTGTTTTCGAAAGAAGGGACAACTATTTGGCCTGTGTGAGGCTGTTTCTATAATTAAAATGAGCAAAGTTTGGCTGGCACAAGTATGGCTGGATCACTCTCAGAGTCGGGCAGTTTGGCGCACGTCTGTGTGCCGGCCTCTCTGACTCCAAGACTGGTACAAACGTACTTTACGGTGGACCCTATGCCAGTCAAACTTTACTGGCCTCACCGTATGTCATCCTGGATCGAACCGGGACGGCCACAGAGAGGGGAGACTCCTGGGGAGGCCCTTTCCCCGGGGAGGAGGTGAGGCGACGAGACCCCGCTGGGCTCAGCAGGCTGGGGGGCTTCAGATCTAGGGAGAAACTGGGCCTATTCAAGCCTCTGGCAGAGAGGGCAGGTGCAGGAGCCAGCCCCAGGCCCTACACGGGTGCAAGTGGAAGCCTTGAGGGAGTCCTGGGAGGCCTCCAGAAGGAAGGGGCGGAGTCAGGAGGAGGAGCCTGGGCCTTAAAAGGAGGCCCAGCTTGGCCAAGGGGCAGTTCACTCTCTGGCTGGCGGGCGGGCGGGCGGGCGGACGGACGGACGGACGGACGGACGGACGGACGGACGGACGGACGGACGGACGGACGGACGGACGGACGGACCGACCGGCCGGCCGGCCGGCCGGCCGGCCGACCGACCATGCAGGGAGGCTTGCCACCTCCCTACCTTTACAGGCTGCCAAGCCCACACTGGGAAGGGACGAGAAAGGCCCTGGAAGGCCTTGCTCTGGGGGTGAGCCCAGAGGCCAGTGGGAGCTCCGTGGGGGGGGGGGCTGCGGAGGGGCCCCTATGTGAGGGGGGGAGCACCTCACCCACTCTGGAGCGATGGGCAAGCGAGCAAGGGCGAGCAAGAGGCCAGGGTTGGGTAGCCTGGGAGGCCTCACCACCAGCGAGGGAAGGAAGCCTGGTTCAGCCTCGCCGCACCTTGGTGTGAACTCCTCAGGCCCTGTGATGCAGCCTTTGACGCGAATAATTCTCCTCTGAAAGAAGAGAACTGGTGTCGAGAGATTCTCTGCATGGCGTGGTGAGTTGCAACCTGCTTCCCCAGCTTCCCGCCCCCTCTCAGGGGCAAAGCCCATCACACACACATACACCCCACGGAGAATGGATGTGACACTGTGCCAGCCTAACTCCAGGTTAGGATTGCGCCTGGAGTCAGGGAGGATGGCGCACATCTGTGTGTCGGCCTCCCTGAGTCCGAGAGTGGTCCAAACACACTTTACGGCGTCCCTTGTGCCAGCCAAACTGTGCTGGCCTAACCTGGCTGTTCCCTGGCTCTGGCAGCATCCCATCAACCTCCATGTGGTACTGAGGGTAAGTGCTGAGTACTGTGGCACCGCACCAGCATTCCTTATACCCCAGGTGTTGTGAATGTGCTTTACGGCACATTCACAACCCCCAGCGACAGTGCTGAGTGGCAGTGTGTGCGCTAAGAGCCTACAGGACAGCTCCAAGTCTCATTAAACAAGCAGCGCAATCCTACAAACCACACAGGGTTGCATCGGCGCTGCGCGCTTGGCGCCAATGTGGGGGAGCCACCCGGCACCCCTGCATCGGCACTAAGGCAACGGCCAGCGCAAGGGAGGCGCCATTTGAGAAAAGGGCCGAGGGAGGGCGTTTCTGGGGGGGCGGTGGACTGGTGCTGGGCAGGCTGGCAGGTGTGCCAACCTGGGACAGAGGCGGGTCCCAGATTTGGCCATAAGGGCAAATCCTATACCAGTTTGGGAAACCACCTGGCCCCGATTCGGGCCGTGCGGTCTGCACAGATCTGCGTCTGCTGTTTAGCAGGCACAGATCTGTGGAGCACATAGTGGAGGCTGGAACCTCCCTACAGTAAGGGTGCAAACGTACATAAGAACATAAGAAGAGCCCTGCTGGATCAGGCCAAAGGCCCATCTAGTCCAGCCTCCTGTATCTCACAGCGGCCCACCAGGCGCCCCAGGGAGGCACGAGACAACAAGATGCTTGCCACTCCCTTGCACCCGGTACCAGTAGCCCACCAGCTTTGTAAGGAGGTTGCACAATCCATCATTGCCTATAGCCCACGATGGACCTTTCCTCCAGAAATCTGTCCAATCCCCTCTTAAAGGCATCAAGACCAGATGCCATCACCACCTCCTGTGGCAAGGAGTTCCACAGATTAACTACCCGGTGGGTAAAAAAGTACTTCCTTTTACCTGTTTTAACTCTCCCAACCCTCAGCTTTAGTGGATGCCCCCTGGTTCTGGTGTTTTGAGAGATAAGAGGGAAAAGAACATCCCTCTATCGACTCTATCCCTTCCATGCATAATTTTGTATGTCTTAATCATGTCCCCCCTCAGGCGCCTTTTTTCTAGACTGAAGAGCCCCAAATGCTGCAGCCTTTCTTCATAAGGGAGGTGCCCCAGCCCCGTAATCATTTTCGTCGCTCTCTTCTGCACCTTTTCCAGCTCCACTATGTCCTTTTTGAGAAACGTACCCTTGTGGTGTGGAGGCTCCAGCCTATCCTATACTGTGTCGGGATATGGCAAATATCAGATTGAGCCACGAATGGGGTTCTAAATCGACATGCATATGAATGAAGTGTAAAACAATCAAGACTTTATATTAGCACAAACCACCAATATGAAATTCTCTCTCTCATACAGAGTACAGTACTCTGTATTTTTTTTTTACATTTTACTTTTTAAAAACTTTTTTTTAAAACTAAACTTGAACAGTGGATGGAAAAATACGCATTTTCAATTTGCATCTCCAAAGGGAGTACATATATTACTCCCAGGTATATGTATATATACATTCCCAAAGGAATGTATAAGGAATGTATATATGGACATCATTTCCAAAACCCGGAGGAGACTCCGACAATATTGACTGTTTCATTTCAACAGCAAAGTGACTTCACAGACATTATTCAGTTAAGATCCAGAGCTGATATTAATAAGGTGCTTATGCAGGGAACTCACAACGGGCAACTATTTTGTACATTCAGCACTGTTAGTTATCTCTTATCCATTAGCAAAGAAGGAAAGCAAACAATCTCCCCCTTGCATTCATGCCTGGAGCAAAGCAAAAGGAATGGGGAAAAGAGTTTTAGAATTACAAATAGAACCTTTAAATTGTAGAAACTTGCTAATTCCGTCTACAGTCTGAAAGCCTGTAGTCTGAAAGCAAGGGCTGCTTTCTTTCTCCAGGAGTTGCTATTCTAATCACATTCCTGAGTGAAAAAAGAAAAGAGGTAGTAGCAGAAAGGAAATGATCCAGGGCAGAATTAATAGAGGATGGTATGTTCTTTTTGGGACAGGGGGCATACATTCGTCAAGCACATAAATAGCAGTCGATCTTCACTTTCTTTTTAAGAAATAACCAAAAGGATGCAAGAAACAGCAAAGGAGCCAAAAGAGGGAAAAAACGAGGCACCTGTCATAAGAACATAAGAATGTAAGAACATAAGAAGAGCCCAGCTGGATCAGGCCAAAGGCCCATCTAGTCCAGCTTCCTGGATCTCACAGCGGCCCACCAGGTGCCCCAGGGAGGCACGAGACAACAAGATGCCTGCATCCTGTGGCCACTCCCTTGCACCTGGTATTCTGAAGTAGCCTACTACTAATGTAAGGAGGTTGCACAATCCATCATAGCCTATAGCCCACAATGGACTTTTCTTCCAGAAATCCGTCCAATCCCCTCTTAAAGGCATCCAGACCAGATGCCATCCCCACTTCCTGTGGCAAAGAGTTCCACAGATAGCACGGGTGATTCTGAATGCAGTTTCTGGGCACATGGGCCTGGGCAAGGATTTCAGCTCGAGTGCCCTGCCTTTTAAAGCAAAGCGATGGATTTGGAATGGAAGTCAGAGCCCAATCCTAACCTGGCGTTGCACCAGCGTTGTTGCTAAAGTGCCGTCAGGCATGTCTGCGCCGCAGAATCAGTGGCTGGACCGGCGCAAGCAGCAGCGCTGATGCATGGGCGCCACTGCGCCCGTCAGCTTGCTCCGGTTGAGTATCGGCATCGCTTGGCCAGCGCAGGACTGCACCAAGGGTGTGCCAGAGGCATAACAGCGCAGAGATGGGACATACCCGAACCCAGTGGTGTCATTCAAATGATTTAGGAACAGGAACTCACTTTTGATTGGCACCTGTCAGGAACCCGGAACCAGCCACGGAGCCCGTTAGGATCCGGAACGCCCGTTCTGGTCTGTTCCCCCTGAATGACATCACTGCCTGAACCCCTATCCCTGGGCTGGGCAGCCCTCATTCAGGCCGCTCCTGGCCACATAGAACTGGGCTTAAAAATCCACAGGGGCAGATCCAAGGCTGGGGCAAGGGGAAAACATCCCCTTGTCCTGTGCTGAGCTTCTGCCACCTCCTAACATGCTTGGGGTGCAGCCCAGCTGCGCCAGCCTGGCTAGGATGGGGCTGTCCATGTTTCTCCTAAATCAAGTGTCTCATCATCAACCTTTTGGCTCTACGTTTTCTAAGAAAGGTTGATGTGTGCAAGTGGATGCCACCACTGACTGGTCATTGTGGGGTTCAGGCCTGCTCACATTAAGGAGAAAAAGGTACACAGGGCAGGACCTGGTCCCCCCAATGCAAAGCATTTTTGTGCCCCCCCACACCCTGCAGTCCCCTGACTCACCAGGAGGAGGCCCCCAGCAGTGGCGTCACCACCAACTGCTTCCAGGTGGGGGGATTTCAAGTCAACCGGACACAGGGGTGGGCAGGTGGGTGGGAAGGCCATCCAGTAGCAATGCTGAGCTCAGCACCCTCTCCCAGGGGCGTAGCGTGCCTTGCCCACGCCCAGGGCAAGGCACACGTTGCGTCCCATGCCGTGACGTCATGACGCCTTGCGTCATTGAAGCCGGGGGAGCCGCATGGATGCTCTTCCAGCCGGGGACTCCGCCAGAGCACAGAGAGCTTGTGCCAGAGTGGCCTGCACAGAAAGGGCGCGCGCCGACTCAGAGCCGCTCTGGCGCGAGCTCTCTGTGCTGTGGGAGTTCCAAGTCCCCCAGACCACAGAAAGATCATGCCAGAGCGGCTCCGAGCCAGCACGCGCTGACTTGGAGCCGCTCTGGTGCGAGCTCTCTGTACTCAGGCGTACTTGAGCGGCTTGGCATACCAACGGCACCCCTGCCTTATGGCGCCCCAGGGCTCGTGCCCCGTGCTGCCATACCCTCCCTCCACCTCTGCCCTCTCCGCATGACGCCACATCCTGGAAGAAGCCCCGTCAGAGCATCAGCGATAGAGCAAGATGCCACCTCGCTTACAGTTTGCATTTTCTTAAAGGTAAAGGTTTCCCCACGACCGAATGGTCTAGTAGTGACCGACTCTAGGGGGCGGTGCTCATCTCCGTTTCAAAGCCTGTGAGCCGGCGTTTTTGTCCGATCATGGTGGCCAGCATGATTCTACGCCGTAGTGCACGGAACGCCGTTACCTTCCCACCAAAGTGGTTCCTATTTATCTACGCGCATTTGTACGTGCTTTCGAACTGCTAGGTTGGCAGGAGCTGGGACAAGCAACGGGAGCTCACTCCGTCACGCAGTCTCGAACTCCCAAACAGCGGATTAACTCGCTGCGCCACCACGTCCGACACAACAAATAACATAATATATTTTGCGAAATCATTTCACAGTCATTGAAACAAGTGGCTTTGTAACAACTGTATTACCTTGTCAACTATATTTCCTGTATTTAATAACTGTGTTCCCTTTTCAAGGGTAATCTATATATTTTGTTGGTTTATTTGCAGGCTTGCAGGTAAGCAATTAGGTATTAAAATGTGCTTAGATTCATTTGGTCTGTTAAGACACATGCACTTTTTAACTGCACATTTTGTTTGCCATTCTACCCTGGAGAGGTATAGTCTATAACCAGTGGCGTTATTCACCTGGTACGCTGGGCGGGACTTACCTTTGAGCAGCAGTCTGCCCGTTGCGTCACGCTGCGTTCCGCCGCTTTCCCGTCCGTCGGGGTGAATAACGCCACTGTCTATAACACAGTGGCATTCAAACTTTTTAGACTGGGACCCGCTTTTTAGAATGGCACTAGTGTTGGGACCCACTGGAAGTGATATCGTGAACCTGGAAGTGATGTTGTGACAGGAAGTGACATCATCAAGCAGGAAGTGCTGTCATTGTAACATAATAAAATGACACTCCTGAAATGGAAATCGGCATTCCTGGACTGCAGCACTTATACAACCATGAAACATCCCTGACGGAAAGCAAGATGAGGACACAAAATGATGTAAAAGCACTGAACTAAATACAACTCACACTCACAAAAGGTAATTAGCAAGAGTAAGGGCTGCAGTTTCCAGGATGGCTGCTCCCAGCTTTCCTCGACCCACCTGACATCAGGTTGCGACCCACCAAGTGGGTCCCGACCCACAGCTTGAATAACACTGCTGTAATACATTTCATTTATATGTCAAAGATTCCACAGACCTTGGCTGTGAACCTGCAAAAAATGTTTCTAATAGGATCCTGCAACTCCTAAGGTTGGCCCGGTTAGCTACGCTTTTTCAGGTTTTCACTCTCTAGCTTGGTCTGCCCTTCCTGCCTCCACTGTTTGTCTTTTTCTGTCCTTGCTCTTCTTCCACAATTTTATATTGTAAGTTCCTTGGGCAAAAGAATCTGCCTATGTTGCTCTTTAAGTCATGGTGTACCCAAAAGGTACAGTACAAATCAATTCTTACCAATACTAATAGTAACAATACTAGAACTTCCTGGAGAGGGACAGCTGTCTTTGCCCCTTAACCATTTTTGTCTCAAAATAGAGAACTGCAAAATGCAGACACTTGCATTTCAGTGCTCTCTCTCTCTCTCTCTCTCTCTCTCTCTCTCTCTCTCTCTCTCTCTCTGGCAATTCTCCCATCATCCTTTGCAGAGGCCTAACCAAAGTGCACGTAACCAGAAAACTTGGCTGCTGAAGGACTATGGAATTATCTGCAAATACTTATTCATTCCATTCAGGTATCCTCCTCCTCCGTGCGTACCCTCAAGCATTCATTTAATCACCCCCTTCTTCCTCTCTCCTCCCTCCCCCATCCCAACCTGTAAAGATTGCAAAAATGAAATGCTGAACACAACACTGGCCAAAATTATGAAGGTACCAAAGTCAGCAAATTCGCACTGCAGATTCTCATAAGAGCATATTTGCAATCTACTCAATGTACATCAGAAACTGGGATATAACTGCAGGACAATGCACTGTGCTGTCAAGAAGTCTTGTATTCACAACAGCCATGGACTGAACTGTGTTCTTTAAAGGCCCATGTGTAATTCTGAGGTGTTAACCTCTGACAACACAATCCTGTGCATGTCTACTCAGAAGTAAACCCCATTATACTCAATGGGGCTGACTCCCAGGAAAGTGTGTATAGGATTGCAGCCTGAGTTCCAGGTTGTGTTACTATGAAATGAAAAAAGTTGTACTCCATACTTCCCTGAAAGTCAGGAAGGAGCAAGACAGTTTTGCAGAGAGAGCATTGAAGACCTGTGCAAAACCTGTGCAAGACATACCTGTGCAAAACCATGCCCATAGCATGCAATGTCATGACACCACAATGCCGTGACTTCATGATGTTGAGGGGTGCAGCTTCTCTCGGGCAATTTTGCCTGAGCAGCGGCCAGGAGAAGCCACGGGCCTCACCGGCTCAGTAAGCTGGGGGCACACAGCTTGTCTTGGCCATGGCTCAGGCAGTTTTGCCCAAGCGGGGGCCGGGTGCAGTGAGAAGCAGCATGCCCCCTTGTCTTCCTGTGTCAGGAAGACAGTGCAGGGCGCAGACTCTCTTGCCTGGGGTGGGGCTGTGCCCCTGCTTCCAGAATTGCTCCATTTCCAAGAAATTCAGAGGCAAGGGCCTCAGGGGCATGTCACCTCTTGGGTGCCATGATGGGGGGACGAGATGCAAACTGCACCCCTAAAAAAAGGCACCCATTGCTCTTGCCCCCTCCAAGCTGCACCCAACCCAAGATATGCCTCCCCTGAAGATGTGATGTGGTTTCAGAAGATCCATTCATTTATAAATACAGAAGGAGGTGGGAAACATGCAGCACATCAACAGTGCTAATGTGAAAGCAGCCTCAGTCCCCCAAAGCAGCAGAAGTACCATTGCATCCCCTTTAGCCTGCTGCTTGGCAGCAACTCCAACAATCCAAACTGCACACTCTTTCCACCTTAATCTCGATTCTTCCATCCTGACTCCGAGAGGGGGTCCAAATGTGCATTATGGTGGCCCTTATGCCTGAATAAGAACTACACACTTACAGCAAAGGCACCAATCACATCAAGCACAGCCCTCTGAAAGTACATCTGGACACACACAACATTAAATTTAAAGCGGAAGTTGTGGTTCTGCATTACTCCACATTGGTGCAACCTCACCTGGAGTACTGTGTTCAATTCTGGGCACCTCAGTTCAAGAAAGATGCAGCCAAATTGGAGCAGGTTCAGAGAAGAGCAATGAAGATGATCAGGGGGCTGGAAAGCAAGTCCTATGAGGAAAGGTTGAGGAAACTTGGAATGTTAAGCTTGGAGAAGAGAAGGCTGAGAGGGACTATGACAGCACTCTTCAAAGACCTGCCATAAGGAAGAAGGGACAAATTTGTTCTCATCTGCCTTTGACAGTAGAACTAGGTCCAATGGGTACAAACTGCAAGAGAGGAGATTCCGGTTGGAAGTCAGGAAGAAATTCTTGACGATCAGGGTGGTTCGACCATGGAACAGATTGTCGAGGGAGGTGGTGGATTCCCGTCACTGGAGACCTTCAAGCAGAGGCTTGACAGTCACCTGCTGGAGATGCTCTAGGGGGATTTCCTGCTAAAGACAGGGGGTTGGACTAGATGACCTTGTAGGTCCCTTCCAACTCTATGATTCTGTGAAATCAATGCACACTGTTCAGCTAGATGTGTACAGGATCCTACTTCCATTTCCTGACACAGACATGATCCCTGAGTCTTCCTGGACTTACACCAGCAAAACAGCTGGCATGGATCCAAGGAGTCAGAGGAGATCCATTGGTGACTGAGGAGCCTACCAGGACATAAAAAAGATGTTTACTTACCTCTTCCAGGGCATCTAGTTGCACCGGCAGGGTCATGCTACCGGTACGCTGGGCAGGAGGAACGGGTGAGCGGCAGCCCGCCTGTTGCGTCACGCTCCGTTTCACCGTCTTCCCCGCCCCCGCGAAACGGAGCATGATGCAACGGGCGGGCTGCAGCTCACCCGTTCCTCCAGCCCAGCGTACCGGTAGCATGACGCCGCTGAGTTGCACCCATAGAAAGCCGTATGCAAGCTGTCGTCTGCGGCAGGACTGGCGGGGGATACATTTAGGCAGTGGTGCCGTGAGGGGGGAGGGGCGGTGACATGCACAGGGGGGTGACACCACCAGGGACCAAAATTGCTAAAATTGCGGTTTTAAAACAGGGCTTGTTGTTTTTAAATTCTATTGCTTTGTTTTAATTTTGGTTTTACTGTATTGTTTTAATATTGTTTTTAAATTGTTTTTTAATGTTAAATTTTATATTTGCATGTTGTAATGCCGCCTTGGGTGCCTTCGGGCCAAAAGGCGGGATAGAAATCCAATAAATCATAAAATAATAATAATAATAAAAGATAATACCATCATGCTATATACTGGTTGGGTGTGGAATTTCACCCTGAATTCAATGGAAAAAAAATCCAGAGTAGTATCTTAATTCTATCAAAAGTTATGGCCGAAAAACGAAAAACAAAAATACAACTTTTAATTTAAAAATTGAACTTTTTTTAATTGTAGTTTTACAGAATAATGCCATCATGCTATATACTGTTTGGATGTGCAATTTCACCCAGAATTCAATGAAAAAAAATGGAGTGTAATATCTTCATTCTATCAAAAGTTATGGCCAAAACACTAAAAACTGAAAATACAACTTTTTATGAAAAAAACACAATCTTTTTTGGAAAAAAATATTATTATGAATCAGTTTTTATTTCCATGTATCAGAGATAATACTAGAACTTTTATTTAATTGTGTGTCATCAAATCGGCCATGGTTTTTTTGTTGGCTACTAATTTGTTGGGTGACCTGTACTGTAGTAAATACATAAATAAATAAAGTTGAGGGAGGGTGACACCAACCCGAGTAATAATAATGCATTTAGGTTGTTCATATAGTATTGTAATTTATTCTGTAGGGTGTGGGAGGAGGGGTGACGCACATCATGGGAGGTGACGGGCTGAACTCCCGCTCCGGGTGACACAAACTCTAGTGACACGACTGCATTTAAGCTGCCCATTCGATTAACATAAAGGTAAAGGTTTCCCCACGACCGAATGGTCTAGTCGTGACCGACTGTAGGGGGTGGTGCTCATCTCCGTTTCAAAGCCTGTAGAGCCAGCGTTTTGTCCAAGGACAAGCTTCCGTGGTCATGCACCTATTTCCTTATTCTTTCCCCCTGAGTTTGAGGTCATTTGGAGAGGCCCTGATTAAGATCTGATTATTTGATGAGGCATGAACATGTGTATTCCCTGAGGCATTCAGTGGGCCTTTGCGAGATGCAGGAAGCTGGACTAGATGGGCCTTTGGCCGGATGCAGTGGGGCTCTTCTTATGTTCTTATGGGAGGGGGGGGGAGAGAAAACCACAAGTCGACATATATCAGCAATCTTTCTGGTGAACGTTCAAAAGCTGGGTGAAATTTTTCCAGTTTAAGGAAAGCATTTGGATCAGGAATCTGTGTTTGTGGGGCAGTGTTTGCCCTTAGTGCATTGCAATCGTTAGGTTGTGCTGTTTCATTTTCATTTCTGTATTTAAAAGGAGGCTTCAAGGTGCTGTGGCTGAGCCCTGTAACCAATGTTGAAATACATGAAATGAGATGCAAACACGTTGGCTTCTATGGGGCTGATTTGAACTGCATTCTGTGCTTATCGCACATACACATCCTCCCGCTCCCCCCAACCGCCAGCACCACCACCAGTCTTGGCCTCCAGCACTGTATGTGCTGCCCATTCCAAGCTTGAGGAACGACAACTAACCAGCAGCACTTACTAAACCAGCCGGCTGGCCAGACCAATATTTCCCCAACACTGAATACCTGGGGCACAGAATGGTGCTTTTTTTTCTATGTTAAAACTGGAAGGAAATTTCCCTCTATAAATATGTTCACAGTTAGTTCCCAGAACAAGGGCCCAGCACCTTTCTTGCAACTGCAAGATATACCAGTTAGAGTGCAATCCTGACCTGGAGTTAGGCCAGTAACCACAAGTTAGGCCAGTAACGTTTGACCGGTGGAAGGGCCACCATAAAGCATGTTTGGACCACTCTTGGAGTCAGGAAGGACACATGTCTGTGCGCTGGCTTCTTGGAGTTTGAACCACACTCAGAGACAGAGACATGCACCATCCACCCTGACTCCGAGAGGGGTCCAAACGTGCTTTACAGTGGCCCTTAAGCCAGCCTAACTGTGCCGGCCTAACTCCAGGTTAGGATTGTGCCCTAAATCAGATTGCACAGGCCCTACCTGCACCCCTGGCACAGACTGGTGGCTGGTACGTTCCTTGGGACATCTTTGTCCTTGAAGGCATACTGACTTCTCACTAACTTCTCACAAAAGCCTACAGCAGTGGTTCCCAGACTTTCCTAAGTCATGATGCCCCGCAGCCTCTTCTTGCTGGCTAGCCAGACTCTGCCATCTTGGATCCTGCAAAATCTCATGAGATCCAAGATGGCCCTGTCCAAATCCCACGAGATGAGATTCAAGATGGTAGCTCCCAGGGCAACAATTGGGAGGAGCCAACAGGGACATCCCACAGCTCTCCTGTGAATGTGCCACGACTCCCTAAGGCATTGCAACACACATTTTGGAAAACGCTGGCGTAAGTAAAAGGTTAGTCCTTCACCTTCGAAGCTTAAATGATACGGCCTACAGCTCTATGTAACCAACCAGTCCGTTGAAGCGGCTAAAGACAGTGGCATGGAAAGATCAGTTTTGCATCCCTGATTGAACCCCAATGCTCACTGGGGGCGCAATCCCAAATTGAGTTAGGCCGGCATAAGGTAAGCCAGCAAAGTTTGGCCAGCACAAGGGACACCATGAAGTATGTTTGGACCACTCTCGGAGTCAGAGAGGCCAGAACATAGACATGCGCCTTCCTCCCTGACTCGGAGAGTAGTCCAAACACGCTTTCTGGTGGCTCTTGTGTTGGCTAAACTTTGCTGGCTTAGTTTATGCCGGCCTAACTCCAGTTTAGGATTGCATTCTGGGTGACTTTGGGCCAGTCACTTTCTCTCTCTCAGCCTAGCCTACCTCACAGGATGGGTAAGACCAGGGAGGAAATTCAGCCATGTGCATCCCCTGAACTCCTTGGATGCCAACAATGTGAGAAAGAAAATAAAAAAAAAGTCTCTATTTATTATAACTCTTTCCTCCCTATTCCCAGGTTCCCTCAGTGAGCCAAAATATTCACCCAAACAAGAACAATCTTTACCAACTTTGTTCTTATTTTGTCTTATAAGACAAGTCTTACCCCAGGCCACTCCACGCACCGGAGCCTATTTGGCAGACATCCAGCCGCAGGCATTTCTCTGCTCGGAAAAGACCTGAAGAATGCAACTTAAGGTGAGCTTTTGTCAAATGCAGATTTTGTATTTTTATTTTATTTTATTTCAGTCCTCCAGGGCTTGGCAACTTGGAAAAGCTGCTGGAGTGCAGAACTTGGTCAGTCTATCTGGTGAGATTTAGGGGTGGGGAGGGAGAAAAGCAAAACTCCCCCGCATCTGCATGTAGGGGGTGGCGAGTGGGAATGAGGAAGTGAGGACGAGAAAACGAGTTGTTCTTTCAGAGTTGCAGTAATTATAAAGGCAGGTTGTCAATAGCAATTTCCAGCTTATGCGGCTCTTTCATTGTGCCGCGTGCAAATAAGGAAAATCGCTATCCCTTAGAGGAGGAGAGGTGGAATTGATTCAAGGTGGGGGGGGACGAACAAACCAGCAAAAAGAAAAGGCAAACATTAGCAAATACTCAGTGACCGGATCTATCCTGACAAATTCTTCCCTGGCCAAGCCTGGTCACCCTATATGATGAAAGCCGGGGAGATAGAAAGCCTTGAGGAACAGATTGAGGAGACCTGGGTTCAAGTCTCCTCTCAGCACCAAAGCTCACAAGGTTACCTGGAACCAGTCACTAACTTTCACACTGGACTTACACACCAGCGCAGCAGTTCCCAGACTGATCACTGTGACACCCTCAGGTGCTGTGGCGCACTCACAGGTGCCGCACGACATCCCAGGCAATCTCGTCTTCTGACTCTCCTGGGTGCCGCCATCTTGGATCACGCAATCCTCATCCAATCCAAGACGACAGCTCCCAGGTGAGCTGGGAAGACAAAAGAAGGGTGCCGTGACGCTGGTAAGTTGGGAAATGCTGTATTAGTGGCCTGAGATGGTAGTGTTTGGAAATGGAAAAAGTGCACTAAATTATGGGTTGCCTTCCCTGCCATAAACTCCCTGAAAAACAAAATCCAGCTGCTTGAAGGTGCAGTCCTAACCAACTTTCCAGCACTGACATGGATGTGCCAATGGGGCAAGTGCTGCATCCTGCAGTGTAGTAGTAGTCACGGAGGCCTCTTCAAGGCAAGGAAATGTTTGCTCCTTTTCCTTGAAGCTGTACTGCCCTTAGCTCAGTGGTGTTATTCTACCGGAACGCTGGGCGGGACATCCGGGTGATCGACAGCCTGCCCGTCACATTCCGCAGCGTTACGCCGTTTGCGTAACCAATTACGCCGCTTGCGTACGTTACGCAAATGGCGTAACACTGTGGAACGCGACGGGCGGGCTGTCGATCACCCGGATGTCCTGCCCAGTGTTCTGGTAGAATAACACCACTGCCTTAGCTCCATGCTGGTTAGGATTTAGCCCTGAGAGTCTCTAGCTTAATTAGAAATTAATTCTTCTAATTTCCAAAATTGTTTTCATTTTTTTTTAAATCCCCGCATGGGGGGCGGCTCTCGGGAGTAGGGCTGTTCTTCAAAGTTACGCAGAACATCCCATGCGCCGATGGTGAATATTTGGAGTGTGTGGGGGGGAGGGAGGTGGCTCATCATTTCTCCTTCTTTTACTTCAAAAAGGTTGCCGAGGAAGTACCAGCCATACTTCCAAAGTTCTCCCCAGTGCGGGGGTCCGGCTGACCTCCATTTTTTAATCTCAGTGTGCACCAAGGGAGTGATCATGATGCTATATAGCATCATGATGACATCATATAGTATCATTCTGGGGAGAAGAAACAGCCACCACCACCCCCGTGGTCATTAGCCATTAGCTCAGATGGCATTTGAAAGGCAAAGGGTCCAATCCAGCG
>JAJKFI010033386.1:34246-48748 GCA_029204185.1 Lerista edwardsae
AAGAACAGCTCAATGAAAATTGGAAGCGGACTGGGATCCGATTCCACACAAAGCCACTTTCCCTCCCCCCTTCCCCCATTGCCGCTTATAACCTATACTCTTTATCCCCCCTTCCGGTTTGAACTTCAAGTCACCTACAAAAAAAGACTCCATCAGCTATTACATAAATGGATTTTATTAATGGAGATACTTACCCAAATCTGGAAAGGAAAGGATTTCTCATATAACAGTCCATGAATATTTAACAGAGGCCCTTAGCAGTTATGCATTCATGTATATAGCCATATAGTACTTTACCCAGCTAGGTTTCTGGGGAGCGGAAGAGAAAAGGACCTAATTAACACTCAGTAATCTCAATTGGTTTAGAAATGCAAAAGACAATCTAAATAATTCCTGAGATTGCTTTACTCCTAAGTACTGAACAGGGAAAGCCTTTAAAACAATAGGCATATATGTTACTAATAGAGATTTCTCAAGGTTTCTCTTCCCCCCCCCCCCGCTTAATTGTGGCTGTAGATTTTGCAAGTGTTGCAGAAAGTTGCCGAGACACCAGAATGACCTCACGGATCTGACCAACCTCCATCCAGCCCACGTTTCCGGGAGTTTTCCACAGTGACCAAAGTGAAGCTTTTCGGAACCTCTGAAAGGCAGTTTGGAAGAGATGGTCATTCTGCCACTGTGTCGTTCTGCCACTGTTCTGCCTTTAGAGTTACCCACCCAGGACTTGAGTGAATGGGCCTTTAGGATGTGGAAAACGAGCAGCCTAATCCTAAACAGCGTCGGCTTATCAAGGCCAGCATGGAAGGGTCTGCATCCTCAGGCCATTAGGAGGCAGCAGCAGCAGCAGCTCAGTACAGGGGTTTTCTTCTTGCCCCCAGGTAAGCCCCAGCCAGCCCTATGGGATGCTCAGACCTGCACCTGCTGATTTGCAGGTGCAGGTCAACGTGCACAACAGCGGCCCGAATTAGGGTTTAGCGGCTTAGGATGCCCCGGTGTGAAGGATTCTGGGAAATCAGGTTGCAGGCCTGACTCCATCTTCTGGGCAAGCTTTTGGACTGTGGGAAAGTGGCGCTCATAAATTAATCGGCGCCAGGATTGTTGGTGTTATCAGGGTGAGAAAGGAAGGGAGGAATCCTCAAGGCCGGAGGTGTAGCGGCCACATGGCCGCCCTAAAAATGCCAAACAGCTGCTGTAAATCCTCTGATGAGTCCATCTTGATACTAGCCAGTAACAGTAATTGGGAGAACCTGGGAGGGTAGTTTGGGTTATAATAAGCGGCCTGTTTTTCTAGTTGGTATTCAGTTTCTAGCTGAGACTGTTTCAACCATGCTGCCTGGGAGTTAGGAGAAGCCATGCTGATGCGTGCAATTGAAGACCATCCAGCTTTGGGAAGTATCTTAAGGACAGCCTGTGTTAAAGTGTAAGCTAGCTTAAGTTAGTCTTTGTTGTTTTTATTGCTATACTGTATTTTTTCTACAATTTCCTTGTAGCCAAGTTTTTATTCTATTTCCTTTTAATAAACGTTTTGGTTTGTTGAATCGATTGGAGTACATTTGGTATTCTTGGGGAAATTAACCCAGGTGCTGGCTAAATCCAGGACGCTAAACAGTTTGGTTTGTACTCCAGACGGACCTGCAGGAGGGGTTGAGAGACAGGCTGTAGCCTGGTCCTCGTGTGTAAGTTTTCTCTCCTGAGGTCTGTTTCTTTCACACCCGGGCGCCATCCTCCATCGCCGCCCACTGCGCTGCCCCATTGCACCCATAGCATGCCTCTGGCTTGCTCCCATCGATGTCCTGTGCTGACCAAGCACTGCTGGCACTTGACCTGTGCATGACCGGCACAGCTGATGGGTGCAGTGGCACCTGTCCACCGGCGCTACTGCTTGCACCGGTTCAGCGCCCAATCCCTTGGCGTGCCCAATCCTAAACCCAATGAGGAGGCCGTGTGGCCCTGATTCGAGCCATGCAGTCTCCTTGGATCTGTGCCTGCTGTTTAGGCGCACACCAGGGAGGCTGGAGCCTCCCCTCCGCTAAGAGCGCTAACGTGCCCTTGCTGCAGGGAGGCTCCAGGCTCACAGAAGCAGCTTCGGATATGGCACTGGCCGGCCGGCCTCACCGTTGCAGAGCTGCTTAGGCTTAGCGCCTTCAGTCCACTTCAAAAGGCAGGCCAAAGAGAACACGACACCACCAGAATGGTCCTGATCAGTGGTGTCATCCAAATGATTTAGTAACAGGTACTCACTTTTGATTGGCACGTGCAGTACGCATGCGCAGCTGCTGAGCCAACCAGCCGACGGGGCCAGCTTTCACTGGGCGGGGCCAGCTCAACTTCTAGGAACCGGTACTCACGTAGTGGTGCGTAGTGGGTGCATGACATCACTGGTCCTGATCCAGTGAACACGGAGCTCAACCAATGCTCCAGGGGGTGCCCCTCAGCCAGCTGTGTTTAAAACAGAGACAACAGAGACCTGAGTAAAGTGGAACAGTTTTCTTGTCTTGTAAGACTAGGTGGTGGGTCCCGATAGGGTATTGTCTTAAAAAGTGAGTCCCGGTACTAAAAACTTCGGGTTCTGTCAGTACAGACAGTACGGAGTGAACAGGCCAAATACCTGAGGACTCGATCCTGCAAAACTGAACGCCAGCAGTGCACATGTACTGCAGGCTTAGGGCGCAACCAGTGGTGTCATTCAAATGATTTAGGAACAGGAACTCACTTTTGATTGGCACTTGTCGGGAACCCGGAACCAGCCACGGAGCCTGTTAGGATCCGGAACGCCCATTCTGGTCTGTTCCCCCTGAATGACATCACTGCCTTTGCCCCCCTAGGAATCCGGAGTCACTCCCTTTAACCCTCTGAGTGCCGGCCAACCAAGAAGAAAAGCTCTTTGCAGAGGAATTGGGAGGGGGGAGGAGGGAGAGTGAAGTGGGCAGAGTCAGCCCTAATTTTAACTAGTGGAACTGAGTTCCCCCGCGTTCTCCCTGCATGACATCACTGGGCGCAACCCTCACCTGGAGATAGCACAAGGACCACCGTAAAGCGTGTTTGGACCACTCATGTAGTCAGAGAGGCCAGCACACAGACATGTACCATCTTCCCTGACTCTGAGAATGTCCCAAACATGCAAACTTGGCTGGCCTAACTGAAGGTTAGGATTGCAATCTCCAATTGTGGCAAACATGCCGTAAAGCACATTTATGGCACTGCAGGAGGAGGGAGCACTGACGCTGGGTCAGTGCTAATTAGCAGTTGTGTACTTAGGGGGCCCCGGAGGGCAAATACCCCCCAGTACTAGGCAGGGAGGAGCAGTAAAATCAATCCCTCCTGCTCTCTGTTGCATCCCCCCATCTCCACTCTACTTAGGGTGCTATCCTCCTCCTCTTCCATTTTTAAAGTCATGGAGAGGGTGGGTGACCCCCAGGGGGACTGCTGAGAGCCAGCAAAACCACGTGCAGCCTCCTGGCCCCTCAGAAGGCCAAACCCCAGAAGTGACTATTTTTATCCTCTGGAAGGCAGCACAAGGCCTTCTGAGGGCTGGGAAGGCCTTGTGTGGCAGCAGGCATGGGGGGCAGTTTCCCCTCCAGGTGGCAGTTGGCACTCCTGGAGGTGTGCCCCTGGACACCACCACCCCTCAGAATGCCACTGTTAGCATCTGACTTCAGTGCCGAGTGGAAGGGCCACTGGGGCTCCAGCAGCTCTGGCTAATGGTAAGTTGATTTGGGGTGAGGGGAGAGGTAGGGAGGGGGTGGAACATGGCAATGGATGGGAGGATCAGGCCTGCAAAGGAGGGTTGAACCAGCAGTGACCTCCACTGCCAGATCCTATCCCCCACTTGGGCCAGGCAGCCCGCCACCGAACTGCTCCAGTCTGACCCGGCCAAATAGCCAGCGGAGACTTGAGCAACCCCATTGGGTGGCTAGGGCTTTACTAGAGGCTAGGGGAGAAGTGTTCCCTTCCAACGAGGAGACCATGTTGGTTGCTGCGGCACCCGTAAGATGCAGCGGAAGCCACTTTGGTGTTGCAGCTCCTTTGGGCGCTGGGCAGTTTAGGATTCGGCTGTGACTGTAGGAGTCGGCCTCAGAACTTCGTAGAAGCCGTTCCACTCTCACACTCCCTGGGGTAAAATATCCCAGGTATGAACACCATAAAAAAACGAGGAAGCAGAATGGCTATGTATTAAGCAGCCAGGCAGAGTGTCCTTGGAGATGGAAGGAAACGGGGCATATTGATTTGAAATAAATAGGCAGGAGAAGGTGTGGATGGCGGGGGGGGGGGTGAGGATTAAACCAACAAGCAAGCAAACAAATCACCTGGATTTGCCACATGATTTTCGCCTCCACCCACTACCCACAAGCGCTGTGCCAGCGTCGATTCTGCCTCCCTTGCGATCCCAACCCCCTGCCGCTCTCTCTATCCATTGAAATTAAACATTGGTGGGGAACTGGGGCTGAAACACAGACAATGTGCTTAGAGCTCTTATTAAAAATGGAACGATTCTGGGAAACTGTGTTCTCCCCCCAAAGAATCTAATTTCCTTCGCAATGGGCTATTGTGCCATTGTATGTGCAAACCTTAATTTTCTTTTTTTTCTTGTTTTTTTTAATTACAAAATTGGCATTATATTAAATAACATCTTTATCAGCTCTGATCGAACACAAAAATGGACGATCGCTTGCAAGCGTAATTAGCATGAGATATAAAAATCGGAAGGGTGCTAATGGAGATTGCGCAAAATAGCCCTGAAGATTTAAACAAAAAAATGATAGGCAGCCATTGCAAAGTCACTTTTTTCTCCCCAGGTGGTAGAATATTTAGCGGCCCTTTTCAGGTTTTCTTGCAGAAACTAGCAACACGGAGAGCAGACGCTACACTGTGGTTATCTTATTTAACAGTCCTTGTAAATTATTCGTGAATATCTCCACATAATTCATATACAATTCTACAGCCATTGTCTTTATTATTCATTTGCTTGCTTCATTAATGCATTTCTCTCTTCGTCTGCCCCCTCCCCCTCCCAAGAAAAAAGAAAAGAAAAAGAAAACTCTTTCTCTATCTTCAGGGGCAAGTTTGAAACTCTATTAAACATAAATCACCCAACAGATGAAAATCAGCCCAAAATACATTAAAGACCTTGTTTAAAAGGAAAGGAGTGAAAGCCTGATGGAAAGCAAAGTAGCCTTAAAAAAGGAAGTTAAAAACAGACAAATTCTAAGAGGTGAGAAAAGTAGGAAAAGTCAGTAGACCACCAGCTTTTGAATGTAGGGACGTTTTTAAGAGAAATCGGTGCCAGAAATATAAGATACACCAGATTCCAAGATAATTAGGCATGAAGACAAGTAATATATTCAACTACATTTCAAGGGACCCAAGAGTATAAATTTTTTTAAAGACTATTACATATTTTGGAGGTAATTTATCTGCAATGGATTTTAAACAGCCCCATCCTAACTAAAATTCCATGCTGATGCGCCTGTGCCAGGTGGCAGTTGCTACATCCTGCCGTGGGGGGGGCAGTCAGAGGTGTCCTCAAGGTAAAGCAAGGGTCTCCAAACTTTTTAGCTGGAAGGCCGCATCCAATATCTGGCATGGCGTCGAGGGCCGGAAAAATAAATAAATAAATTTAAATACAACATTGAAATAAATACATGGGAGACGGAACTTAGATGAATGAATGAATGAATGAATGAATGAATGAATGAATGAATGAATGAATGAGCTCAGTTCCAGGATTCCTTCAAGCACCAACACATACCACAGAAATAGAGACGTACTTTCATGGACTCCCATTCCCCTTCTGCACAAGCAGCTTACTTAAGCAATATTGGAAACCATTTTATGACTGGATTGATAAACGGTGTTGAATAAGAATAATATAAAGTATTTTTGAAATATGTAAAAGTATAATTGGTAATAGAAAGAAGATAATTGACAGATATGTCCCCAAGATGTTGAGGATCAGAAAATAACTATTAAAATAGAAAGATTTAGATTGGATGTACTTCAACGGTTTTTACCTTATGTTTTAACCTTCGTGTTACCTTATACCCTTGTTTCCTTTTGTATCCCTAACCCATAACCTTTAAATAAAAATGAAAATTATCCAAAAAACCAAAAGAAAATCCCCTACACTTTGGAGCTCCTGAAGTAAGACTTGTTTAACACAGAATTTTGGTAGGCGAGATACCTGCAGCCGGCGGTGTCATCCGGCAACGAGCTGCCGGAATGCTAGGCGGGACTTACCGCCTGATTGGCTGCCCGTCCATGACGTGTTGCTGCCAGCCCACCCGCCACGCAGGCACCCCTGGCTTCGGAGGGGGTGCCTGCTTGCCTGGGGGGCGTGCCAGGTGCCTGGGCAAGCAGCGGAGCAAGCCTGGGCAAGGCTGGCGACACGTCATGGACAGCCTGTCAATCAAGCGGTAAGTCCCGCCTAGCGTTCCGGCAGCTCGTTACTGGATGACACTACTGCTTGCAGTCCAATCCTAACCAAACTTCTAGCGCTGATGTAGCCCGAATGCAGCCCTGAGGAAAGGAATCAAACATCCCTTTAGCTCAGGGGTCTCCAAACCCCTGGCCCAGGAGCCAGATGCGACCCTCGGGGAGCCTCTATCTGGTCCACAGAAAGCCCCTGGTCCCCTATGAGTCTCTGGTCCTCCTAACTTACTGGCACAGGTTGCACCCTCCAAGCTACGCTCTTGTTATGTACAGAGGCCCTCAGAACATGCTCTGGGTGTTGCCAGTGATGTCATTCAGGGGGAACGGACCAGAACGGGCGTTCCGGATCCTAACGGGCTCCGTGGCTGGTTCCGGGTTCCCGACAAGTGCCAATCAAAAGTGAGTTCCTGTTCCTAAATCATTTGAATGACACCACTGGGTGTTGCCTTCCCTGTGATCTGCTGTTCTGAGATATTTACTCCACTTAATTCTATCTAAGGTCCCCTCATTCAAGGTGTAGGGGAGTTTCTACACATGGTGTGATGGTGAGGCATGATTGTGCCATTTTACTTCACCCTCTTGGTGCCCAATCTTCAAACATCCAAACTTTGCTGTTGCATTGTGACCTTCATGTGTTGATCCTCCAACATGTCACCAATGGAGACATATTCTTGTAACGTGCAAGTTAACATCCCAAGGACCATTTTGTGAAGTTCCTCTCCTCCACAATGGGCCAAACTACACAATCTTTTCAAGAGCTTTGAAATACTGCATTTAAGGATGGTGTTGTTCCTTTTTCAACAACAACAACAACAACACAACTTCATGGGGTTGGTCAGGGAAGGAATCATAAGAACATAAGAAGAGCCCTGCGGGATCAGGCCAAAAGCTCGTCCAGTCCAGCTTTCTGTATCTCACAGTGGCCCACAAAATACCTCAGGGAGCATTAATCAGGGAATAACTGGGTCAGGAATGGGCCTACTCCCATTAAAGCAGTTGTGCTATATCCTCACTCTGAGAACCCAATGTATCCTGTAATGGGTAGAAGCACCATGTGGAACCCAGTGAAGGATTTGACTCAGGGCGCAATCCTAACCTGAAGTTAAACCAACAAAGTTAGGCCAGCAAAGTTAGGCCAGCACAACGGACACCATAAAAGAATGTTTGGACCCCTCTCGTAGTTAGAGGGGCCAGCACACAGATGTGCCTCATCCTCCCTGACTCTGAGAGTGGTCCAAACATGCTTTATGGTGGCCCTTGTGCAGGCCAAACTTTGCTGGCCTAATTGTGCCGGCCTAACTCCAGGTTGGGACTGTGCCCTTATTGAACTCTGAGTGACTTACTTGCATGGGCTTGTAGTACGGTACAGTAAACAAATCGGCTTAGACTAGAGGGCCATAGAGGTCTTCTCCCAAAAGTAACAGATCTTGTGGGCACAAGTAACTTCTGCTCAAGTAGAGGTTCCCACTTGCTGTGTGATGCTGCACATGTCGCGGCAGGAAGATGCTCTCTATGTGGGCAGTCTTCACATTAGGCACCGCATGGTTTTTCCAGCTCAGTTTGAAGCTCTGGCATCAGCATGTACGTCCCATTAGTTTCTGCAGAAATCACCGACACGCACTACAGGCAATAGCCTCTTTTTAAGCCGCGATGCAAAAGGGAATTCTCTCACATTGCTAAGGGTTGTTTTGCTGGTGTTTAGCTTGTTATGGGAATCGTCACTGCTGAAGATGCTGCGATTATATCAGCACAATGAGAGTCTAGCCCTGTTCAAATGAGCAAAAAATGCTAACAGGACCAGAGGCAAAGAAGCTTTTGCATATAACTCTGCCAAAAATGTGCTTACTGCTGTTGGATGCCTCTGCTTCCACAGAGGAAGCCACCTCCCTCCCCTCCCAAAAGAACCCATCCCTAGTGTGGTGGAGCTTAAGAACATAAGAAGAGTCCTGCTGGATCAGGCCAAAGGCCCATCTAGTCCCTCTTCCAGTATCTCACAGTGGCCCACCAGATACCTCAGAGAGCACACGAGACCACAAGATGCCTGCATCCTGTTGCCACTTCCTTGAATCTGGCATTCTGAGGTAAATTTCTGAGGTAAACTTTTGAGGTAAATTTGAGGTAAATAAAATAGAATTTGCTATCCTAAGAATATAAGAAGAACCTCACTGGATCAGGGCAAGGACTCATCTAGTTCAGCTTCCTGTATCTCAGTGGTCCACAAGATGCCTCAGGGAGCACATGAGACAACAAGATGTCTGCATCCTGTTGCCACTCTGTTGCACCTGGCATTCTGAAGTAGCCTACTACTAATGTAAGGAGGTGGCACAGCGCATCATGGCCTTGTGCCTGATATAGTGTGACTATAGTGCCTATATAGCTTACAGAGTGACATCCGGGCACCAGGGAAACCTGGGTCAAAATCCCAACTCAGCTTTGAAGCTGCTATTATGAATGGAGTAGCCAGACATTCTGTCTTAAAAGATTTTCCAGTGCTCAATGAGCCTACAGTGAGTAGGCCCTGACCCCTGCAGAAAAAGGACTACACAGAAATATCAATATCGAAAGTCTTATTTGCATACTTTTAAAGGCGCAATCCTAACCAGGCGTTGCGCTGGGCGTCCAGAAGGCGTCTGTGCTGTGGACTCGGTCATGAGGGCGGCACAAGCGTCAGCGGCGCCGGTTGAGTGCCTGCTTAGTTCTGCTGGTGCACGGCCGCGCCAATGGCATGCCAAAACTGGGCAGCACCATAGGCACAGCAGGGCCAGAGATGGGACATGACCATTGGGCCGTATCCAAATATTCACCCCCAGGTGGGCAGGCTCAATTTGGATCTCTCTTGGCCTGCGCCTGCTGTTTTGCTGGCGCAGATCCAAAACATCTGTCTGGGGCTTATCCTGGGGCCAGGGGGAAATATGTGAATGCAGCCACTGACTCCAAGGCAGTGATGTCATGCAGGGGGTACGCGGGGGTACGCGAGTACCGGTTTCTAGGATTACAGCTGGCCCCGCCCATTCGCCCGCCCACTCGTCGACTCCTCCCTCTGCAACGTTTGAATTTCCTGCATGTTTGAGTTGCCTGCATGTTCTCAGAGCCAGCCAGGCAGGCAGGCAGGCAGGCAGCGAGCGGAGCCTTTCCTTTCCTTGCCACTGAAAAATGAGTTGCTCTGGGGTTTTAACATGATGCCAGCACTCCTTAATATGTTCTGGGGGTGCTGTGGAATACTGTTGCAACTGTTGGGTCAGTTTAAAATCATCTGAGGCCTCAAAAAGGGCTTTTTTCATGTCACTTCCTGCCACAACCTCACTTCCGGCTTACGACGTCACTTCCGGTGGGCGGGTCCCGACACGTGCCAATCAAAAGTGAGTACCTGTTCTTAAATCATTTAGATGACACCACTGCTCCAAGGCCAAGTCAGAGATATGTGAAGCAGCCCCCTCAGCCGTGCAACCAGCCAGTGAACCCTCCAAGGAAATGAGGCACATCCAAGCGTTGTTTTACTGCTTCAGAGGTATATTTTAGTTGCAAGGAAACACCAATTAGAGCAGTCCAGGTAACAGTCCGAGGTCAGAATCACAGCCAGTCAGGATACATATAGCGACAGATGTTCAAAGCTGGCTAATCAGTCCGGCAGCGCTTCGCCCTTCCTCTCTCAACCCACATAGGAGGCTTCTGGTCACTGCCTTTTATTTTGCCTTCCAGCCAATCAGCACAGAGCTGAGTCATGGCCTGGTCTTTGTGCCTAATTGCACATATACCACTCAGACACAGGTGCATTCGATCACCTTCCTCAGGCCCTCCAGTTTTCCAGAGCAACAGACACACCAGAGCTGATTGCCAGAATCAACCCAAAAACCTAACAAAATATCCCCTTGGCCTGCACTGAGCCGCTGCTGCCACTTAACATCGTTAGGATACAAAACAGATGAGCCGGCTTGCCTATTCCAGTGCAGGCTAGGATTGTGCCCTCCATTTCCCTCAGAATCCTTATCAATTCACCTTGGATTCTTAAGTCAAGGTTGGCAAGTGCCTTGGGCATTGGGCAGGAAAGTGATGATGGTGGTGATGGTGATGATTTGGACCGGCTGCCTTTCTCCAGTGACCACAGTGATGGAAGGCAGCAAATCTGGGAGTCTTTACTTCAGGCTGTTACCCAAAGAGCTGCGTTTAGGGGAACTAATATATTTTACAGCTGACAGCTCTATTGGAATATGGCCCCGTAGGCTGGATCACAAATTAGAGCGCAGTCCTGTACCCCCGTCGCACTGGCGATACACTCTTGCGCCGGCCGAACGCTGTCGCAAACGTGCCGTCAAGCGCTATGGGTATGGGTATGTTGGTGCTATGGTGTGGACTGGTGCAAGCAGCAGTGCCGACACTCAGGCGCAGTCGCACCCGTCAGCAGCTCTGGCCTTGCACCAGTCGAATGTTGGCAGTGCTCAGTCAGCGCAGGGCCTCCATGAGGGTGTTGCAGAGGTGTGCAGGGGGCATAACTGGGTGGCGCAGTGGGCAGAGACAGGGGTTGTGACTTAAGACTGCCATGAATTTCGTTGTGTAACACAATGACAATAAATAATAATAATAATAGTGCCATATCCTAAAGCCCATCCCTGACCAGGACGTCCCCAATTTGGGCCGCTCCTGTCCACGTTCCTCTGCGCCTGCAAAACAGCAGGTGCAGATCCAAACAGGCCCCTAGGGGCGACTGGGGCTTACGCAGGTGCAAGGGGAAAACCTCCCCTTGTTCTGCACGTTGCTGCTGCTGCCTCCTAATGGGCTTTAGGATACAGCCCTGCTATGTCGGCCTGACTATGTTGGCCTTACCTAGGATTGGGCTGTTAGCGTAATGCCGAAATCCCTGTTTCCTCAAGAAGCGACTGAGAGAAAGACTTCCAACAAAATCGTAGCTTGATTATCAAAGAACAAAGTTAGAAAGAATGCCATCATAGGGATATGTTTCTTGTCCTAACAATAGAATAAGATGTGCCTAACTTTCCATGGTGGATGCATGTTGCACAGAGTGTGTTATGGAGCATCTAATGGAAATTAGGAAAAACGGGTTTGCAAGGAATGCTTTTTGGGCTCATAGAATCATAGAGTTGGAAAGGACCTACAGTACAAGCTCACCTAGTCCAAATCCCTGCCGCCTGTAGCTGGAAAGCAGGGGGCGAAACTGGGTGGTGCAGGTGCAGCATCTACAGCAGGTGCCTGTCATGCATCTACTTGAAGGTCTCCAGTGAGGGAGAATCCACCACCTCCCTCCAGTGGCAATCTGTTCCACTGCTGAACCGCCCTTATGGTCAAGAAATTCTTCCTGATGTCCAGCTGGAATCTCCTCTCTTGCAGTTTGTCCCCATTGGACCTCGTTCTACTGTCAAAGGCAGATGAGAACAGATTTGTCCCTTCTTCCTTATGCCAGCCCTTCATAAGATATTTGAGGAGTGCTCTCATATCCCCTCTCAGCCTTTTCTTCTCCAGGCAAAACATACCAAGATCCCTCAACCTTTCCTCGTAGTGCTTCTTTTCCAGTCCCCTGGTTATCTTTGTTGCTCTTCTCCGAACCTGCTTCAGGGTCCCTGCCTTTTTATCCCAAGTTCCTACTGCTAGAGACAGGGAGAAAAAGGAAAATGCAGGGTGGGGGGAGAGGGGAAGTGAGAGAAGGTAAAGCGGTTCAAAGCACAATATCGTTACTTGACTGTCGTCCAGGGGCAGCAGTTCTGCCTGCAGTGTGGTGGGCATGGGCATCCCCATCCTAAGTAAGGCCGAAATAGTCAGGCTGACATAACAGGACTGTAGTGATGTCATGCACCCACTACGCACCACTATGCGAGTACCGGTTCCTAGAAGTTGAGCTGGCCCCGCCCACTCGAAGCTGGCCCCGTCGGCTGGTTGGCTCAGCAGCTGCGCATGCATACTGCACACCTGCAGCCGTTGCCTGCACTTTCTGTGAGGAGTCAGGCAGGCAGGCAGGCAGGCAGGCAGCGTGGTGGTGGCGGCAGCAGCGGCAGCGGCAGCAGCGGAGCGAGAGGACTGGAGGCGGCGGCAGCAGCAGCAGCAGCAGCAGCAGCGAGGGAGACCCGGGAATAAGGCAGCAAGCGTGAGAAGGTAGGCTACCTGGGGCTCCCGCTTCCTCCAGCTGTGCAGATCCAGCATCCCGGTGCCTCCTGCAGCCTCCCCCCAACCCCAGCCCCCACATGGTCTTTTTTTGGTCGCCTGTTCCCCCTCCTGCTCCTTGCCAGCTCCTTGCATTTAACATTAAAGTTAAATGGCTCCCTGTCCCAAAAGGGCTCATAATCTAGTACAGTCTAGCCTGCTATTTAACCAGGGAAGAGTTGAAGCAAAATATGTCTATACACATCTCTAGAAAGCCAAGCAATAGAAGTTAAATCAACACTAACCACAAGCTGAAGTTATTACAAACATGATCACATCCATGGCAACAATCATGACCTCACTCCCGGCTATGACCTCACTTCCTGTCATGACATCACTTCCGGCTATGACCTCACTTCCTGCCATGACATCACTTCCAGCTTATGATGTCACTTCCGGTGGGCGGAGCCCGACAAGTGCCAATCAAAAGTGAGCACCTGTTCCTAAATCATTTGGATGACAACAATGGCTGTATCCTAAAGCCCATTAGGAGGCAGCAGCAGCAAAGTGCAAGCCAAAGGGAGATGTTCCCTATACACCTGCATAAGCCCCAGTCATCCCTATGGGGCTGCTCGGATCTGCGCCTGCTGTTTTGCAAGTGCAGGTGCACGTGCACGTGTGCAGGAGCGGCCTGAATCGGGGCCGCCAAGTCTGGGCATGGGGTTAAGGATTTAGCACTACGGCCGTCCTGTGTCACAACCCATCTCCGCACACTGCTCCACCCAGTTACGCCCTCGGCACGCCTCTGGAACGTCCTTGCCGAGGCCCAGCGCTGACTGCTCACTACCGACGATTGACAGGCTCAAGGCTGGCACTGCTGGTGGTCATGGCAGCGCCCAAGCATTGGTGCTGCTGCTTGCGCCAGTCCAGCATCGTATCACCAATGCTGATGCACTTGTCGGCACATTTGCCACAGCGTTCGGCCGGCACAAGAGCATAGAGCAGGTGCAACGAGGGTATAGGACTGCGCTGTCAGGGAGTGACAAAAATCTGGTGAAAAACCTACACCTTAAAAGGATTTTGGGAAGTTTGAGTACCTGCAGAATTAGTAGCTAGGTTAATTTGTGATTAACCTATGTGGGAGGTGACGTTAATTTTGTGATGTGGGGTGTGGTGACACAGTGAGTTAATCCACTGCTGCTGGGCTTTCTGACCGGAAGACTGGGAGTTCAAGACTGCATGATGGAGTGAGCTCCCGTTGCTTGTCCCAGCTCCTGCCAACCTAGCAGTTTGAAAGCATCTCAAAAGGCAAGTATATAAATAGGGACCACTTTGGTGGGAAGGTAAAGGCGTTCCATGCACTACGGTGTATAGTCATGCCGGCCACATGACCATGGAAGCTTGTCCTTGGACAAAATGCCGGCTCTACAGGCTTAGAAACAGAGATGAGCACCGCCCCCTACAGTCGGTCACAACTAGACCATTTGGTCGTGGGGAAACCTTTACCTTTTACCTAATTTGTGATATCTGGGTGCTAAGTGTAGTTTCCATGACGATGCTTTTATGTGGAGTTGGGTACCTGAAGTGTGAATGAGCATCAGGATATGCTTGTTGTCAGCTATAATGCAAATGTCAGAGGGGTTGATGGCTGGCATTCTAGAAGGACGTTACAGTAATACAGGGCGCAATTCTGAAAGCACCATTGGGCAGATACTCGCAGCTTCCGTAGGCCCAAGGGCACCAGCCTTGACACAAGCAAAACAATCACAATCACTCTCCCCTTTTCCAGCATCCCGTCTTCCTCTATTTTCAATTGGGCTGCCCTGGAGGCTATGTGACCCATCTGAAATTGGCTAACGACCCACTAGTGGGTCCTGACCCACAGTTTGGGAACCACTGTTCTAGATGAAGCTAGAGTGCATTCCTTATATTTATTCACACACACACACACACACACACACACACACACACACACACACACAC
>JAJKFI010033389.1:0-27910 GCA_029204185.1 Lerista edwardsae
CCACTGCAAGGTGAGGCTTCTTGCAAAACTTACAGATTTGCCCCCCCTTAGATCTGCCTCTGCAGGGCTCTTCGTGTTCTTAGGATAGCAAATACTGTTTTATTTACCTCATATGCACTGTACCTCAGACGATTACCTCAGAAATTTACCTCAGAATGCCAGATACAAGGGAATGGCAACAGGATGCAGGCATCTTGGTGGGCCACTGTGAGATACAGGAAGCTGGACTAGATGGGCCTTTAGCCTGATCTTGTGATCCAGTGAGGCTCCAGTGAGGCTCTTCTTATGTTCTTTTGTTATTAGCGCCCTGCACCTTGAGAACTACCAGTGTGCCAGAATACATGGGATGCTCCTGCAGGATCTCCTTCCTCCCAGAGATGTGACTGAGAAGAAGAAGAAGCATGAGCTCCCTGTTATGGAGAGCAGCAGGAAGCACTTTCTGCTCATCTCCAGCAGAGGTGCAGGTCTTCTGAGAAGCCTTGCAATATGAAATGGGCTGCCCAATCCTAAGCTGTACTGGCGTTACCTTCCCACCGAAGTGGTCCCTATTTATCTACTCGCATTTGTATGTGCTTTCAAACTGCTAGGTTGGCAGGAGCTGGGACAAGCGATGGGAGCTCACTCTGTCGCGTGGTCTCCAACTCCCAACCTTCCGATCAGAAAGCCCAGCAGCAACGGTTTAACCCACAGCGCCACCACGCCCCCTGAACTGTAGTTAGGCTGGTACAAATCCCATGTGCCAGCCCAGGAGTGTTGCAAATGCACCGTAAAGCACGTTTGGACCACTTTCAGAATCAGGGAGGATGGTGCACATCCATGTGCCTGCCTCCCTGACTCAGAAAGTGTTGCAAACACACTTTATGGCACATCTCTGACACACCTGGGCCAGCAGAAGACACTTGGGCCGGCCTAACTACAAGTTAGGATTGTGTCCTGAATGGGTTAGCAATTTGGCTTGATTCCAATGACAAAAGCAATGACCCCTCTCTCTCCCCCCCCTCTCTCTCTCTCTTAATTTGAACTTATGCTGGTTGGTATCAGAAAGGCCATTCTGCGCATGACTTTGAATGACCTTTGAGAGCAACGTAGGGTATGTGTAAAACCTTTCATATGATCTCTAGGATTGTGGCTAACAGATAGAGCCTGATTGACTGAAAATCGATGTGATCAGATGTTTTTTATGGATTATAGTGGCCGCGGCTAATTACAAAAGATTGTCTTCTTAGATCTAGGCATTTTCAATGTAAGAGCCAGGCAGATACATGCAAAGCTTAATCTGCCTACTTGACGGTTTTTCTCCTAATTACCTTTTGTAAGAGGAGCAACTGGATCATCTATGAAGTCTGGATGGGGGGATCTGGTTGCAACAGGTGAGTCATTCATTTCTTTGGGACATGTGCAGAAGAACTCACAAGTGATGTCATGGGTGAGATATAATCCACAGTAATACTGACACTTAAAACCTGCCACCCAAAGCACCATCTCCCATTGCCTCATGATAGAGCCAGTTTTAGACTGGTGGTAGACTGGAAAATTGGAACTGAGATCTATATGTGATGGTCTCCTAGGGCACAATCTTAACCTACAATTAGACCAGCAAAGTTTGACTGGCACAAGGGACACCGTAAAGTATGTTTGGACCCCACTTGGAGCCAAAAAGACCAGCACACAGACATGCACCATCTCCCCTGACTCTGAAAGTGGTCCAAACATACTTTACGGTGTTCCTTGTGCCAGTCAAACTTTGCTGGCCTAACTGGGCTGTCTTAATTGCAGGTTGGGACTGAGCCCTAGGAGACTGTCTAGAAAAGATCTCAGTTCCAATTTTCTAGCCTGTTGTTGTTCAGTCGCTAAGTTGTGTCCGACTCTTTGCGACCCCATGGACCACAGCATGCCAGGCCTCCCTGTCCTCCACTAGCTTCCGAGTTAAGTAAGCAGGGTGACAGTATACAGCCTGTCGTACTCCTTTTCCAATTTGAAACCAATCGGTTGTTCCATGTCCAGTTCTAACTTTTGCTTCCTGACCCAGATACAGGTTTCTCAGAAGGCAGATAAGGTGGTCCGGTACTCCCATCTCTTCAAGAACTTGCCACAGTTTGTTGTGATCCACACAATCAAAGGCTTTAGCATAGTCAGCAGAAGTAGATTTTTTTCTGGAACTCTCTTGCTTTTTCCATGATCCAGCGAATGTTGGCAATTTGATCTCTAGTTCCTCTGCCTCTTTGGAAACCAGCTTGTTCTGGTAGTTTCTGGTAGTTTCTAGCCTACACCAGTCTAAAACTGGCTCTATCATGAGGCAATGGGAGATGGTGATCTAGAAGGCCTAGAAAAGGCCTAACTGTGCCGGCCTAACTACAGGTTAGGATTACGGCCCTAGTCTGCTGCCTAACTTGGCCTAGTTATCAGTCAGGCCATTGACAACTCACTGGAACAGTAGTTGTCACCAGTACTGGAACAGTAGAATGACACCAGTACCAGTGGTGTCATTCAAATGATTTAGGAACAGGAACTCACTTTTGAGTTCAAATTCAAATGTTGAAAAAACAAACAAACCCGGAAGCAGCCACAGAGCCCGTTAGGATCTGGAACGCCCGTTCTGGTCCGTTCCCCCTGAATGACATCACTGACTACTACCTACAATGCCTCCATCATACCACATCCTTACTTTCTTCATCCTTGAGGGGCACCTGCTGGTTCTAAACCGTGAAGGCCTCTTTTCCTTCTTACCAGTTCCTACTTGCTGGTTCCTACTTACCGAGAAGTAAGAGACAAATAAGATTCTCTCATTTCTGCACGGGAGAAGGGCGTTGAGTAGGACAGTAGAAAGTGGAACAGTGTGTGTTGCATCCATGGATTGAGGTGGTGGCAGTGGCAGACTTCAGGTGAAGGATACCCCCCCCCAAATCTGTTGCCCTGAGGCCCCCCCCCACTGCCACTGATGCAACCTGGGGGACCACACGGGCGATGACACCAGCATGGGCAATACATGGATTTGAGCCGGGTGCCCCCAGCTCGACACTCACTGTTCCGCCGAGGCACGGCTTGTCAGTGCTCACCTGGTGCCTGTGGACTCAGCCCAGCGCCACTGTTGTGTTCCGGGCCAGCTCCGCTGCCGTTCTGCCACAGGAGGACCCGCTCCGTCCGCCTCCCCTCCGATTTATCATTTTTACCACACTTCGCTGTGTGAGAGTTTCATGGCAATTTATGTCATTACACAAATTATACAAATTGCCATTAACTGATGTAATGTACTATAAAGAATTGGAAGCATGAAGAAAAAAATTATTTGAATTTTTCTTCTGCATGTTTGCATTGCTTTATGACTTCATTTATCAATTCTGTTAATTGAAATTTATATCATTAGGACTCAATGCAGTGGGGGGCCTTTCCCCTCTTTTGTTGGCCTCATTTTCTAAATTGCCATCTCTTTTTTTGTCTTCATTGAGCCGTAATTGCCAGATCTGTCCACTGTCTTGGGCAACAGAAGGGCGGGCTTTCTTCTCCCCTTATCGCCTCTGTCTCCTCTATTGCCTCTGTCTTAAAAGTCTCCGATCAGCATTGAATTTAGGTTTGCCGACACACATCAAAACACACTTGCTTGACATGCACTTTATTTATTTATTTATTTTTCACATGTTATGCCACCCTTCCTCCAAGGAGGCCCAGGTGGCTGTACATAGCTCTTCCCTTCTTTTGTCTTCACAGCAACCCTGTGAGGTAGGTGAGGCAGAGAGTGAGATTGACGGTGGGGGCAATTTTGCCCACGGCACCCTTTGCGGGGTCCCTCCAGCCCTTCAGTACCCAGGAGTGCCGTTCAACTGTTCCTGGAGACTTGCATCCACCCAAAGCGAGTAAGAGCCCAATCCTACCCCCAACCATCTTCCGCAATGTTGATGGAGCATAGGCTGCATGCTCTGGTGTGCATGTGGGTGATCAAGCAAGTATTGTTTAACTTACCCCTTTGTGGCTGTCAATGGGTCTCCTCAGATGCATAGGGCAGCGCAATCCTAGTGTGCCCCTTGTGTCCACGCTACGTCATAGCGCCGACGCAAGGGGCAGAGTGCCAACACGGGAGCGCCGAGCACCACCCCCGCATCGGCGCTCCATCTCTGAAGCTGATGCTACTCGCAGCGAAGATGGTTGGCGCAAGGGATTCTCTGTACTGTATCAGGATGGGGATTGGTGGGAGGGGGGAGGCGGGAGGCGGGACTTGGGAGGGATGTGGGCGGGCTTGGGAGGTGGTCGTACAGCCACCTCCTAAGCCCATCAGTGAGGCCGCGCGGCCCTGATTCGGGCCGCATGGTCTCCTCGGATCTGCACCTGCTCTTTGCTGGCGCAGATCTGAGGAGCACATAGGGGAGGCTGGAGCCTCCCCTATGGTAAGGGAACGCACGCTCCCTTGCCGTGGGGGAGGCTCCAGCCTCTCCTAAGCAGCGTCGGAAATGGCGCTGGCCCGTCGGCCTCAGTTATACTGCTGACATAAGCCTGAGGAGAGGCTGGGGGCACGTTGGGCAAGGAAAACGGGGAGAGCTTCCCTGCTTGTGCCGCAGTCACTGGGAGTCCACCCACCTCCTGCCCTTGACTCCGCCCCCTCCTCTGGCACCTTGACCTGCTCTGACACGGGCTCCGTCCATCTGTGTTGAATCGCCAGTCCCTTGTGCCAGCAGCTTCAATGCACACAACCGCAGCGCACCATTAAAACGCCACAGAGATATCTATGACAGGCTGGACTGCGAGACCATAAAAGTCAAATAGGACTGGGCTGTAAGTGTTCCTTTGCCATCTTTTTACCTCCCTTGAGCTGTGCCCCCCACACACCCCACCCCCGTTTTCTCCTTAGTGCGACTGTTTTAAACCGAGGGCAGAAGTCAGATGCGAAATAAGAGTTGAGCTTATTGTTGCCTTCTCTCAGTTGTCCACAACCACACCACTGCCTTCTCCAAGCGACAAACCTACCACTTCCTTGAGAGTACTCTTCCTCCAGGTCTTCTCCCCCACAAACCTCGGCTCATTCTGTGTTTTAGCATTCCCGTCCCTGCAAATGCCACATGCTTGCAATCAAAAGAGTACCGGGTGTAAGGGAGTGGCAACAGGATGCAAGCATCTTGTTGTCTCGTGCCTCCCTGGGGCACCTGGTGGGCCGCTGTGAGATACAGGAAGCTGGACTAGATGGGCCTTTGGCCTGATCCAGCAGGGCTCTTCTTATGTTCTTATGAGACAGATGTAACCGGAAAGATGGATGGGGCAAATTCATGAAGCCTGTCAATCAGTCACAGACCTGCCATTGGATGGGGGGGGGAGCAAGGGACCCCAAGTGCTCCTGGGGTGGGTGGAAGGTGGAAGGGAGGGACATGGTTTTGTATCCCTTGCCATCGTAGAGCTCCAAAATGGACCCTGGCGTGCTGGGAGGGCATGTCAAAGGCTGGGGAGAGCTGACGCTAGAGCCGCAGAGCATCGACCCAACCCCTTAGTGGAGCAAGGGCTGGCCGCTCCACTGCTGTCAATGGCTACTAATTGTGATGGTGACAAGACCTCCATGGTCAGAGGCAGAAGAAGAGCCCAACAGGAAGGACCGGTGCCTCCTTGGCCTTCTATGGCTGCACATGAGGATCCATCGATGATAATCCCACAGCGGCCTTAGAAGAGGCACAGTCTCTAGGGGCCTTCCTAAAACAAAGCTGCTGTTCTTTGAAGAGTCCTCTTCTTCCTCAATTGGCTTGGGGTGATGGGGCAGCAAGGCCAGCCACACAAATCCAGTGTAGATCCACGAATCCTATTGTCATTTCTACGGAAACTGAAATGCTGGGAGAAATTTCTAGAAAAAAATGTACACCCATGCGGAAAACAGAACATTTGGATTCCTGAGAGCTGGGCAGGAGGAGGAAGCCTTGAGTAAAAGGGGAGCGCCAGATTTCTGCATTTCACATCTTCCTGGAGAGACCCCCCAGTTCCCCGGAGAAGAGCTGCTTGTGTGGGTTTGCTGATCTTTCCTGTTAGCTTATGGTACCAGAGGGGGAACATCTGTCTCGAGGTTCGACAGCTGTTCTCTTCACTCCACATTAATGCTGTAGTTTGTGAGGTATTAATAAGTGGAATGAGAAAAGTGCATTCAATTTAGGACGGATGAGGGGGGAATCACGATGGGGGAAATGTTGCTGGCTTTTCAAATATGTGTTAATGCGGAGGGCAAGCTGGAGAAAGGATGGTCTATCTTTCCTGGTGTTATGCTTTGTGCCTGATGCACAAATCTCTCCAACTAGAGGTCTGGATACAAATGCAGGTGCTTTGCTAAATGAGGGCCCAACCCTACAGATGCTAGCACCGGCAGTAAGCCCTGACTGATGGCGCCATGTCACGAAAGCGCCATAAGTAACTTCTAGCACTGGCCATAAGGGCTTATCACCAGTGCTGGGCCTGCATAAGTAGGCGCTAGGCCCCACACTCCATCGGGTGGGAAGTTACACTGCTGCTGGTGCAGTGATGTCATGCAGGGGGTACGCAGGGGTACGCGAGTACCGGTTTCTAGGATTACAGCTGGCCCCGCCCATTCTCCCGCCCACTCGTCGACTCAGCCCTCTGCAACGTTTGAATTTCCTGCATGTTTGAGTTGCCTGCATGTTCTCAGAGCCAGGCAGGCAGGCAGGCAGGCAGCGAGCGGAGCCTTTCCTTTCCTTGCCACTGAAAAATGAGTTGCTCTGAGGTTTTAACTTGATGCCAGGCCTCCTTCACATGTTCTGGGGGTGCTGTGGAATACTGTTGCAACTGTTGGGTCAGTTTAAAATCATCTGAGGCCTCAAAAAGGGCTTTTTTCATGTCACTTCCTGCCACGACATCACTTCTGGCTTATGACGTCACTTCCGGTGGGCGGGTCCCGACACGTGCCAATCAAAAGTGAGTACCTGTTATTAAATCATTTAGATGACACCACTGGGCAGAAGTCATGTCATTCACGATTCAGTTTTCCAGATTTCCACAGAAATATTCCTACAGAAAATGGCCATGTGTCATCCAGTCTTCCTATGGTTCCTTTATTATCATTACTTGCACCATTCAATGAAAGATGTTTCCACAGGTGCCTCTCGGTTCATGTAGGATGCATTTATGAGGTTTACAGTCTTTCAGATGTGTACATTTGCCACATCCTTTGCATTTTGCTATCATCATAGGTTGTATGGTCTTACCACTACGGACACATTTTTTCTCCATCTGGTCTCTTGAAGCTTGTGATCTTGATCACACAATTAACTATTGCAAAACATGGTATGGTAAGAGGAGGCACTTCAGCTGTCTTACCAAGATGCAGCCTTTCCCCCCCTCATGTTCTTCGTAAGAGTTCATGCTGATACCTTCCTGAAAAATCATAGTTCAGGATGAACATGAGGCAGATTCATTTAAGACAGGACGAGATTCAATATGGGAACAAAATGTTGGGAGTAGAATTTGGAAATGCTGGGATCACAGTAGTTGAACCCAAGCAATGGTCAAAGATTACTCAGCTCTTTATTGCACAATACATAAGAACGTAAGAAGAGCCCCGCAGGATCAAGCCAAAGGCCCATCTAGTCCAGCTTCCTGTATCTCACAGTGGCCCGCCAGGTGCCTCAGGGAGCACGCAAGACAACACGATGCCTGCATCCTGTTGCCACTCCCTTGTATCTGGCATTCTGTGGTAAATTTCTGAGGTAAACCTCTAAGGTTAAAAAAACCAGAATTTGCTATCTTAAGGAGAGCCCCGCTGGATCAGGCCAAAGGCCCATTCAGTCCAGCTCCCTGTATCTCACAGTGGCCCACCAGATGCCTTAGGGAGCACATGAGACAAAAAGATGCCAGCATCCTGTTGCCACTCCCTTGCCCCTGGCATTCTGAAGTACCCTACTACTGACGTAAGGAGGTAGCACAACCTATCATGGCCTATAACCCATGATGGACTTTTCCTCCAGAAATCTGTCCAATCCTCTTTTAAAGGCACTTAGGCCAGATGCCACCACCTCCTGTGGCAAGGAGTTCCACAGCTTAATTACCCACTGGGGAAAAAATGTATTTCCTTTTATCCATTCTAACTCTCCCAACACTCCCAATACACATTTGGGTGGGTTACCATCCTGGACACACTGTGTTAATGGGTGAGGGAGATGGCAACACCTTGAGAGCAAAAAGAAGTTTTTGCATGTTCCTGAAAAAGGTTCCTGAAAAGAATAATCACCCTCTTGAATGACAAACCATGAGGTTGTAAGACGATGCTGAAAGGGCTTTTATCCACCTCTTTGACTCAACATTAACCACCTTGCTAATGTTTTTTTTTTAATACTGTTACCACATTCCGCAGTGTGCAAACAAAGAAACATTTCAACCAGACAAGAGCATCTCAATCAATCTATACCACAATGGATCAATGGAATGATCCTTAAGATAGAGAAGAGCCAAATCACATGGATTTTCCCCCTGCTCTCTTTGTTAGTTAATCTTTGAAGCTCTGTTTTTAATTTACTTAGGTAACTTCTAAAGGTGTTCATGCACGAGAAAGACCGAACATTCTAGCCAAGCTAAATACCCCTGAGCGATACACACACATGCGTGTGCACGCGCACCCACACACAAACACACAAGGGTCTGTTAATTTATGTCTGAGTTCTTTCATACACAAAAGCACAGCGTGAGATTTGCTCTGTTGTACTGCACTTGTTAAATATCAAATAGAAACAAGATTTTTTTTTGTACTCTCTGAAAGTGCATTTGGACTTTGAAAGTACAGTAGTGATTCTCTCTCTTTCTCTCTCCCTTCACCCACCCCACAGCATACTTATTCATTTTAAATTCAGCTGTGTTTTTGCCCTGAGAGATGGTAATATATTTTGAACATGCACTGTGAATATACGATAACACCATTAAAAACATACCCGTACCATTAATTTCAAAACAAGGAGAACTAAAGCAATAACATATTGGCTTAACCTCAACAAGTGAAAAGAAAAAAAGAAAAAAAAGCAATGATGTTGCTTTGCACACTAGACATCTGAGTTCCTTTTTGGGAAGAGTTATGCATAAGGGCACAGGGACGTGGTGGCGCAGTGGGTTAAACCACTGCTGCTGGGCTTGGGAGTTCGAGACCATGCAACGGAGTGAGCTCCCGTTGCTTGTCCCAGCTCCTGCCAACCTAGTAGTTCGAAAGCACCTCAATGCAAGTAGATAAATAGGGTCCACTTCGGTGGGAAGGTAACGGCATTCCGTGCGCTACGGCGTAGTCATGCCAGCCACATGACCACGGAAGCTTGTCCTCGGACAAACGCCGGCTCTACAGGCTTAGAAATGGAGATGAGCACCGCCCCCTAAAGTCAGTCATGACTAGACCATTCGGTCGTGGGGAAACCTTTACATTTACCTTTTTATGCATAAGGGCGATGTTGAAAAAGTGATTTGCAAATGCTATCAATGGTGCTCCGATTCATGTGGCTTCTGTTTCTGTCCCCATGCTAGGTGGGGGGTTGCCCCTTCCAGGAAGTGAGCAATCCAATTTAATGATGGGTAGGGTCTCCTTGGCTTGATTCAGAGTCAGCCCAGATTATTACCAACTACCTTGGTGAGAGGTGGTGATGGTTGCAGCTCAACCCCAAGTGGTAATGTTGTAATGTACATGCAATGGCAGGAGGTGTGGACTGATGGTGGAGCAGCTGGTACTGCCTGAAGCTAAGCAGAAGAATCTGCGGTTTGCTTTTGGATGGGAGACGGAGGCCAGGCTGTGACAAGCTGCAGTACCTGTGGTGGCAGAACAGAGTCGCGGTGGAGCTGAATGCTCACTGCATGTGAGAGTTGCGGGGGAGTGTGTGAGGAGGCCAGCCGGCAAAAGAACGGACTACGACCTTGAGGACCATCCAGGCTTGACTTGCGATTGCCTGCTGAGCCTTGACGGCAGCAGCCAGAGGAGAGAACCACACTGGGAAGGCAGCATCTGGGCCTGAGGGTTGGCGGATCACAAGAACACTATAGATTTGTAAAACCCCATTGAAAATAATGGTGGTTTAGACTAGCCTGCTCAATGCCTTGGGCATTTGCTCCAGCATGGGAAAGGCGGGGTAGAAATTCTTCAAATAAATAAATAAATGCTGATGATACCATAAATGCACATGGCCACCTGGCTTGCTACTGAAACGGGGACTTCCCCGTGTCAGCCTTGCTGCTGGAGCCCTTTTCCCTGCAGAGTGAGAACCTCTCCCCTGAGTCCCCAGAGATGGCAGGCCATAAGGCCTTGGCACAGGGTGCAACTGGGGTCTCCCTGGCCACCCGGCAAAGGGGCATGCCTGCCAGCAGGCTGTGGGACTCCTGGTCCCCCCTGGAGGGGCTTAGGCAAGGCGGAGTCCCAGAGGAGTCCCTGACAACATCATCATCATCATCATCATCATCATCATCATCATCATCATCATCATCATCAATAGTAGCATTTTATTATCAAGGCCTTGGGAGAGCTGTTGCTTGTAGAAAGATAGTCCTTAGATCAAGACAAAAAAAATGGTTGATTTCATAGAAAGAGATGCAGCCTGATCATATATAAGTCCCTGAGACTTCCTCCCAGGCACGAGTGGCTCCTTAAGTCTGTGCTTAACCATTTCAGTGATAGCACAATCCTAAACTGAAGTTAGGCCGGCGTAAACTAAGCCAGCAAAGTTTGGCCAGCACAAGGGCCACCCTAAAGCGTTTTTTGACTACTCTCGGAGTCAGGGAGGATGGCGCACCTCTGTGTGCTGGCCTCTCTGACTCCGAGAGTGGTCCCAACACGCTTTACGGTGCCTTTTGCTGGCCAAACTTTGCTGGCTTAACTTATACCAGCCTAACTCAGTTTAGGATTGTGCCCTGAACTTCAAGCAGCTTATTGAATTCATTGAGCTCCAAGTGACTGGCTTGGGCTGCTTTCCTCCGGAGCTGCCAGGTTCTCCTCTTAAGCCTCTCCTCCCCTCCCCGCTGGCTCCGTCATAGACTTTCCCCTTTCCACTTTGGCTGCCTGATTATGCCTCTCTCAGCACTGTGAAAAAATGAAGAGTCTGTGACTATGAAGGGAGGGAGGGAATCACATCCTTTTCAGCTGACTTAACACTGTGTGAAGCACCGAAAATTATTAATTGAACATCTTGATTATAAATTAGGTGGAAATAATGTTGAAGAAGCATCCCCTAGTCATTGGAGTTTATTATTAGGCCTTCGCACTTGGAGATTTGAATTCTGCTCTGGCAGTGGTAAATATAGTGATGACGGGTGAGAGTGGGGCTCGTGGCCGGAGTAGCTGAATGTCAGCAAAATGAATCCTGCCGATTTTTGACACCGCTTTCACACAGCCCGTTCTGAAATGTCACCTTTGCTATCTCGGGCCGCCAGTTCTCCAAGGAATCCTGCTGAAGGTCTTATTTAATGGTGGAGAATAATTCCTCAAATAGCAGGATTTGCTGTTTGCTTAAAGCAAGTCCCGTTGTATTACATGGTATTGCAAGAAGACGCGGAAAGTGGAAGCCGGCAGACGAAAGAGAGGCCTTGGGCTCCCAACTTTTTCACTGCCCCCTGCTGAGTTCTGCAAGCAAGCGGTCGCACATCAGCCTCAGCATGTCTACTCAGAAGTAAGCCTCATTGGCAACCCAATCCTAAGCGGCACTGGAGCAGGCAGGCCAGGGAGCCTGCTCTGCAAGGTGACTGGAGCCGCTCTGGCATAAGGGCACATCCATGCTCTTGTACCAGGGGAGATGCCAGCCTCCCCAATGTACTCCTCGGATCTCGTGGGCGCAGAACCAAGGAAGCAGCACGGCCCAAATTGGGGCCGCCCAGCCTGGGGACGAGTCCTTGGATGTGGCCTAATGGTTGCATCGCAAACCCAGCTCCCTCCCACCTGCCGGCCACCTCCAGCCCAGTTCCTCCCTCCCACTCCTCCCAGAACTGCCCCCGTGCCAGCTGAGTTCAGCTGGCACATGGGCGGCTCTTCACCTGCACTCCCAGGCCGGTGCTACAGCTAACCCCAGTCTGGGAGCCTTAGCACCCCCGCGTTGGCGCTAATGACGTAGCGCCAATGCAACCATGTTGCATCAGTGCTGCACAATCCTTGGGATTGTGCTCTGAGTTCAATGAGACTCATGGCACCATCCTAACTAAGGTCTGTGCTGGCCGAATACTCATTCTGCCACTGCAGGCTTCTGCAAAAGCACTGCAAAACAATTTGTGGCCGTGCATGGAGCCAGCGCACTAGTGGGAAGGTCTGAGCTTTCCTGCATGCTGGCGGAGTGATGGAGCTAAGCCTGGAGTGGGCGGGAGAACGGGGCAGGTGGCGGGTGGGAAGGGTGTGGAATGGGGTGGGTGGAACGGGAAGGAGATGGGGTGGGGTGTGCGTGAATCAGGCCCAAGTGACGGATGAGTTGAGCAGCGGCACACGCCACATTCCGACCCCCCCCTTCCCCAGCTCGAACTCGCGCCAGCAGCACTTGGAGAACCAGCGGAGCATTTGTGCAGCCCGGATGAAGCCCTCAAAACAGAAAGCTCCATTTTCCTCGCCTTGCAAGGAGTGCTCAAGCTGCCAGGGCCTGATCCTAGAAACCTCTCATACCTCTGCCGCCTATGCCTTGCTTGGCCTCCAGTGGGATGGCTTAAAAATAAAAAGGTAAAGGTTTCCCCACGACCAAATGGTCTAGTTGTGACCGACTGTAGGGGGCGGTGCTCATCTCTGTTTCAAAGCCTGCAGAGCCGATGTTTGTTTGTCCGAGGACAAGCTTGCGTGGTCATGTGGCCGGCATGACTCTATGCCGTAGCGCACGGAACGCCATTACCTTCCCACCGAAGTGGACCCTATTTATCTACTTGCAGTTAGGTGCTTTCGAACTGCTAGGTTGGCAGGAGCTGGGACAAGCAACGGGATCTCACTCCGTCACGCAGTCTTGAACTCCCAACCTTCTGGTCGGAAAGCCCAGCAGCCGCAGTTTAACCCGCTGCGCCACCACGTCCTGGCTTAAAAATGAAGGCGCCTTAATAAACCGCTCTGATGATGAGCCTGCACTCATCTTTTCATGAGAGGAAACCAACAAATTTATGAACATTTTTTTTCCTACTTCCACATCTGTCCTAATTTCCTCCCCGTCCCCTCTGAATTGAGGACCTGGAACTCAGTTGGATCCACTTACAGCTATTTCTGACCCGAGCACATCTTGAGCCCCATAAACAACCGACAGGCATAAATCAATGATCTCTCTGTCTTTTTGATTTATGGCAATGAAGTGTTTTGTGTAAATCAACCTGAGATCCTCAGAGAAAGGTGCCTGGAGACTTGGGAGCAACTGAGATTTATCTCAGAAGCTGACTTCAAGGAGGAGCAACCGGCCTGAAAGATCATCACTCCCCAGTTTCCACCACCACCTTTTCAAACTTTTTTTAATTGAAAGTAGAATCATTGGGCTAGAACATGAAGGGTCTCAGAGCTCACGGTCAAGGCACTGGAAGTCTTTTGTTTTATTTAATTGTGGGGGGAGGGACAATGGGCATCAAAGCAAAATACATATACTTACTTTAAACCTTTATTGGCATAACAAACACATACAGACATACACAAAAGGCACAATAAATAAATAGACAACTTATCAAATTGTCCCCTAAGACCTTAGAACTTTACGTTAGATTCTCGGACTGTATTGGTCTTAATTATGTCCAACAAAAATTTGCCAAGAGCACTCAAAGAATCCTCATCGGTCCACTGTAGAATGGAACTAAGGTGAACTTCGTCAGTAGGCCAAGGCTTTTGTTGTGGGAAAGAGGCGAAAAATTTGTCCCTCGAGACCGCATGAAGTGGACAATGAAAGAAAATATGGGGTAGCGTCTCAACAGCATTCATCGGACAAGGACATAATCTATCATTGAAGGGAATGTTGTTAAATCGGCCCGTTAGCACCGCCGATGGAATTGAATTACAACAGGCCAAAGATACAACGGCCCTTCTTACTTCAGAATTATACGGTAGGGAAATATAAGCAGGCGGCCTGCCTACCACCAAAGGAAGATTCCAATACAGAGGTGAGCAAGAACTGTTTGCGGCTCCTAGTAGATCTTGTGAATTAATATCAGTCAACCTTTGTCTGATAGTTCTTAGGGCAGCCTGGAACGATAGGGTCCCTAACATGTCCGGATCTAAACCAATCTGTTTGATCTTCCTAAGCCAACCATCAGCAGGGGGGGGGGGGAATGATCTTTTTTAAGATGGTATAATAAACTTGTTTGAGAGGTGTCAAAGTACACTCTTAGCCAATACTTACAAGTCCTGTGTCAGGCTACATCTTCGACTGGGAGTTGTCCCGTCTCGAGGCATAAAGCCTCATAGGGGACACAATTTGGCAAAGCCATGATTCTTCTCGAAAAAATTGATTGAAAAGTTTCTAGTGATTTATGATAAGCATTGATCCAAATAGGGATACCATAGAGGGCTTGAGAAATGGATTTGGAATTAAATATTTTGAGAGCTGCCGGAATTAGACGGCCCCCTTTATTATAGAAGAATCTGGTAATTGCCAGTGAGGAGATTTTAGCATTCGTTTGTGCCATACGTCAGTGGCCAGCCCAAGAACAATTAGCTGCAAATAATAGGCCCAAGTATTTAAAGGACCTCACCTGTTCAATTAAATGTCCATTAAAGATCCAATTATATATTTTACGGGACTTAATTGTGGGGGGGGAGGGACAATGGGCATCAAAGCAAAATACTTCTTCATAGCAGCTGTGAGAAGAGGCTAAGAGCACAATCCTAACCTGGAGTTAGGCCGGCACAGTTAGGCCAGCGAAGTTTGGCAGGCACAAGGGACACCGTAAAGCATGTTTCGAGCATTTTCTGAGTCAGGGGGGATGGCGCATGTCTGTGTGCTGGCCTCTCTGATTCCAAGAGTGCTCCAAACACGCTTTAAGGTGGCCCTTGTGCCAGCCAAACTTTGTTGGGCTAACTCTGCCGGCCTAACTCCAGGTTAGGATTGTGCTCTGAAAGTGATGTCATGGCTGGAAATGACATCATCAAGCAGGAAGTGCTGTCATTGTGACATAATCAAATGACCCTCCTCGAAACAGGCACTGTTGGACTGCAGCAATTGCACAACCATGAAACATCCCTGACAGAAAGCAAGATTTGGACACAGTATTATGTAGTAGCACTGAACTAAAACATTTTTTAAAAAAAATTAACAACAACAACATTTGGTTTCTGTTTGAGGGCTCGATCCCAATATCAGGCTGGCGGGCCTGTGCTGTATCCAGTGCAGGTTGGGAGCAGGCTGTAGCCTCCTCTGGACAAGGGCATCCCCTTTCCCCAGGGGAGGCACCAGCTACCCCTATGGGCTACTTGGATCTGCACCCCTTATATAGCAGGCAAGGTCCGAGCACATCATGTGTTCTGAATGGCAGCCTGGGGATGGGCATGTGGATGTGGTCTAGGCTGCATTCAAACTCCACCCCCTCCCTGGCCCAGCCAATCCCCTGGCCCTCCATCCCCCTGCCCTGTTTTGCCCTCTCTCCTGCCATCCCCCTGCCCAGAATGACCCCTGCACCAGCCAAACTCTGCCAGTGCAGGAGCAGCTTACTGCTTGTGTCGACTCTGCATGCCTCGCGCTGGCACAGAAGTGCTTTACGGCACTTTTTGCAACACTGCAGGGCCGATGCAGGCAGCTGAGTGCGCCCTTGAATTCTGCCCTGAATGCCTTTTCCCACATGAACGGTATTCACACACAACACACAACACACCAGAGAAACTTGTCGGTGTCTGGCGTCAAAATGGTTTGAGTGTTTTGGCGGCCTTAATACCACAACTCCCATGATGCAGTTCACTCAGAAACAAAGACACACGTACAAGGCATTCAACAGTTAATTTGACAGCTTTGAAGGAACGGTTTTGCAAAGAGTAGTGTCCAAAACGCAGTAAGAAACAAGAGTCAGGCATGCAACAAACCAATGCAACCATCTTATTTCCCATGGAAATCTACTACTTGGTGTTTAGGAAGATGGTATGAAAATGGAATTTCTTGTGCAGAGTTCACACATTATTCAATTCCAACCTTATACATAACTTTTTTAAAAGAAGAATGTGGCCATTTAAAAAGGCAATAAATTAAAACACAAAGCATGTCTCTCCCTTGCAACAATTCTTCCTGAAATTGGGAGAGAAAACTTTGAACTCCAAAAGTTGCCAATCCAAAATGTGATGCAGTCTCCAAACTGACTTTCCAGATGAAGCTTCTCCAATTAAGCACTGAATTTATTTACTGGCATACAGTATTAGCACAATCTAGTCCCGCTGGAATCACTTAGTTCCAGGAATTATTGCTGAATACAAAAGCTCGTATAATCCATCATGAGTCAAAATTGTATATCAAACTACCTAATTAAAGTTCTTCCCTTAAAATACAATTACATTTGCAGCCTAATCCGCAGAAACGGGCTATGATGGTGGAGCAAGAGTACTTGTGCAGCGCATAAGCACATTCCTTTAACAAGGACTAATCCTGAGATTTCTCCTTCCATGCTGGTTTTATGTCCTAACTTCAGCACAAATCTTTTGGCCAACCAGAGCCTGTTGCTAGAGTGAGGGCACAATCCTAACCTGGAGTTAGGCTGGCACAGTTAGGCCAGAACAGTTTGGCTGGCACAAAGGACACTGTAAAGTATGTTTGGACCACTGTCAGAGTCAGACAGGCCAGCACACAGACATGCGCCATCCTCCCTGACTCAGAGTGTGGTCCAAACATGCTTTATGGTGGTCCTTGTGCCAGCCAACCTTTCTGGCCTAACTGTGCCTGCCTAACTCCAGATTAGGATTGTGCTCTAAGAGAGCTTCCTGGTTTGGCCGGCACAAGGAACACTGTAGAGTATGTTTGGACCACTCTTAGAGTCGGGGGGGGGGGGGGATGGCGCACATCTATGGGAAAGGTCCATTGTGGGCTATAGCAGTCGTGTCATCCAAATGATTTAAGAACAGGTACTCACTTTTGATTGGCACGTGCGGGGACCCGCCCACCGGAAGTGATGTCATAAGCCAGAAGTGATGTCGTAGCAGGAAGTGACATGAAAAAAGCCCTTTTTGAGGCCTCAGATGATTTTAAACTGACCCAACAGTTGCAACAGTATTCCACAGCACCCCCAGAACATGTGAAGGAGGCCTGGCATCATGTTAAAACCCCAGAGCGACTCATTTTTCAGTGGCAAGGAAAGGAAAGGCTCCGCTCGCTGCCTGCCTGCCTGCCTGCCTCTGAGAACATGCAGGCAACTCAAACATGCAGGAAATTCAAACGTTGCAGAGGGCGGAGTCAACGAGTGGGCGGGCGAATGGGCGGGGCCAGCTGTAATCCTAGAAACCGGTACTCGCATACCCCCGCGTACCCCCTGCATGACATCACTGGGCTATAGGCAATGATGGATTGTGCAACCTCCTTACATTGGTGATGGGCTACTTCAGAGTACCGGGTGCAAAGGAGTGGCCACAGGATCCAAGCATCTTGTTGTCTCGTGCCTCCCTGGGGCACCTGGTGGGCCGCTGTGAGATACAGGAAGCTGGACTAGATGGGCCTTTGGTCTGATCCAACGGAGCTCTTCTTATGTTCTTATGTTCTTATCTGTGTGCTGGCCTCTCCGACTCAGAGAGTGGTCCAAATGTACTTTACGGTGGCCCTTGTGCCGATCAATCTGTTTATCCTGTAACAGGAACCCTCCCCTGCCCTGCCCCGCCCTGCCCCAAGTCTTTTAGCTTAACAGGATTGCTGTTCTTCTAATACTAATCAAATACCTTCTTCAAGCAAGTTCTGTATGTGCAGTGCTTCTGCTGCCTTTTGACGCATGATGGCTGCCGTGTCCAATTCCCCCGTGCCGGCAGTTTGCACAGCACTCTGGGCTCTTTTGGAATGAAATACGCCATCAAGCTGAAAGACCCCATTATCCCATTACCCAGAGTCACCCAGCATGCAAAGCCCAGCCTCTTCCCAGTGCATGCCAGAGAAACGATGACAAGCGCAGGATGCCTTATCAAAGCCCCATGACTTTGTTTACTGTTTTTCAGAGGTCAGGGCGGATCCAGGCGAGCCGAAAAAGGCAGCTTGTCCATCGAGAGGATGACAGGCGCAAGACATAAGTGCACGCGGTATATATTTCTTCCTTTCAATATCAATCCTTTGGCAAGGGACAGGCTGGGGAAAATCTGTTGCTGTGAATGCTGTCCAAAAAAGCTGTGATTCACTCTAGCAAGGCACGCGGCCGCTTCTGCTGCCCTGGGATATGTTAATTTGAGCCATCCTGGGAGATGCCAACTCACTGCCAGGATAATGGGGCATTCCAAATGCCAATCAAGGTCCTTTTTTGGACTGCCTTTGGGCATTTTTGGGGAAAGAGAGCAGCTTTAATGGGACTGTGCGGGGCCAGTGCTCACTTTCTCCATTAAGCAGAGCAAATAACCTTTGAGTGGAAAGGGGTGGGGGTAATTTTCTGTGATTTCCCTGGTTAATTTGCCTGCTATTATGAACTTCCCCCATACCTTTTTCGCTCCTGCTGACACAACAGAGGGACATGGCTTCCATCACTTGCATAATCGTGCCAAAACAGAGAAGGAAAACAAAACAGAGGCGAACAAGGAGTGGAAGAGACAATTCCACAGAGCCCAGAGACAAGGCTTTTGAAAGAGACAATGCCATGTAAAATGCAGACTGGATCAAGCGAGAGGGAGGGGGGGTGAGCATTTCATTTTATTTATTTGGGATATGAGGATTTCTGAGTCACCTTTGGCAACAGTCAAGGTGATGCCTGGCAAATAGGAATGGCTCCAACTAAGAGGACATCGAAAAACTAAACATGCGCAAATGATTGCGCCATGAATGGGGCCAGCAGCAGAAACAAAACCAGCCTTCAAAAGAGCCCTCATTAGATCTGACTCTCTGCTTCATGCAATTTGACAGGATGTGTTGTGCCACAAATTATGTATAAAAGATCCCATTTGCTGGGGGCTAGTGCATCAGGAAGCCTATCCAGAGCAACATGCTTGCCCTTGCTCTGATTTGGCTTATCCCCTCCCCCCACCCCATGACTCCTGTTTTGGTGAGATTATCTCAGGAAGTTGCATTCCTTTAAACATTCTAATGCCACCTTTCAGCCAGATATGCTCCCTCAGGCAGCTCCAGATCACAAATTAGAACCCACAGTAGAGTGAAAAACATAAGAACATAAGAACATAAGAAGAGCCCTGCTGGATCAGGCCAAAGGCCCATCTAGTCCAGCTTCCTGTGTCTCACAGCGGCCCACCAGGTGCCCCAGGGAGGCATGAGACAACAAGATGCCTGCATCCTGTTGCCACTCCCTTGCACCCGGTACTCTGAAGTAGCCCACCACCAATGTAAGGAGGTTGCACAACCCATCATGGCCTGTAGCCCACGATGGACCTTTCCTCCAGAAATCCGTCCAATCCCCTCTTAAAGGCATCAAGACCAGATGCCATCACCACCTCCTGTGGCAAAGAGTTCCACAGATTAACTACCCGTACCGTACTGTAAACACACACAGAGAGGGGGGCATTAAGCTAAAGATCCCCCTTTAAAAGTACTAGATCCCCCTGAAACTATTGGGATTCTGTTTGGTTATTCTTTAAGAGACATCCTAGTGGCCTGTATTTTATAAAGTGGTATCAGGATGTTGATTTTTTTTTTTTAAGAATTTTTTTTCTGCAACCAATCCACACTTATATGAGAGTAACAGCCCAGTTAATGTAACAGCCCAGTCTCCCAAGCCTAATGCTCCAGAAGCTGCAAAATGGTGACCACTGGATCCTTGCCCTGCCAGGTTGCCATTGAAGGTCTCCTTGGGGGAGACGGCTACCAGCAGCAATGGCTCTCCTCAACTCTGTGCCTTTGTTGAGCTGGCACAGAGCCGAGGAGAACCATGGTGGGCTGTTGGGCCATCCGGCTCCAGGGGGAATTTGGGATGTGCGCAGCGGTGTCATCCTGGCAGAACGGCCCGGTACACCGTTCCGCTAGTTCCGCGGACAGGCCCAGGCTCTCCCGAGGACGGGCAAGCTGCTCCTGGGCCCTCCCGCCCTCATGCGCGTCCGAATCGTTCTGAAATGGAGCAATTCGAGGCGCAGGGAGGCGCAGGGAGGTGTGGCTGGCCTCCGCCATAGGGGCGGAGGGCTGACAATCATCCGGGCGTTCCGGTTTCTGGCGCGCCCGGATGACATCACTGGATGTACGCCATTCTTGCCCCCTTGTGAGCCCACTTCGCTCTTTCCCTGCCCAGTTCCACCCCTCCCTGTCTCCACCCACCCCGATTGGGTTACAGGCAGCTGGTGCAGCTGGAGTGATAGCAGGTCCGCCCACTCATATAGGGGCCAGGCACTGACAGTGCCGCCCCAGTGTGAGTGGTGAAGTGTCGCTATTGTGCTTTTTGGCTATACTTTTTTTTCATGGGAGGAAAGCACATACCTTAGATCCATTGACTATAATGGGACTTACTTCTAAGTAGACATGCATAGGATTGGGCTGTTTTGTTTCCTAAAAGATGATTTGGGGATGCTAGCTGGAGATCCAAGTCTGCCACTCATCTCTCTTCTCCTTTGTAATTCGCCATACACATGAATGGTGCTGCAATAATAATAAGTGTAAGTAAGGTAAAGGTTTCCCCACGACCGAATGGTCTAGTCGTGACCGACTGTAAGGGGCGGTGCTCATCTCTATTTCAAAGCCTGTAGAGCCGGCGTTTTGTCCAAGGACAAGTCGCCGGCATGACTATACACCATAGTGCACGGAACGCCGTTACCTTCCCACCGAAGTGGTCCCTATTTATCTACTTGCATTTTTGTGTGCTTTCAAACTGCTAGGTTGGCAGGAGCTGGGACAAGCAATGGGAGCTCACTCCGTCACGCAGTCTCGAACTCCCAACCTTCCGGTTGGAAGCTCAGCAGCAGCAGTTTAACCCACTGCACAACCACGTCCCTAAATATAAGTATAAAACATAATCTGCCAGCATCAAAAAATCTCATGGGACCATCAGATAGAAAAGGTGTTGGAGAGCAAGAAGGTGAAGATTTTGTGGGACTTCAAGATCCAACCTGATCAACACCTGGAACACAATACTCCAGACAACAGTGATTGAAAATAGAAAAGTGTGGATGATTGACGTTGCAATTCCAGGAGATGCCAGAGTCGAGGACAAAGAACAGGAGGAGATGACCAGATATAGAGACCTGGCAATTGAAACCACCAGGCTGTGGATGAAGCACATCACCATGGTCCCCATCGTCGGTGGGACACTGGGAACTATATTGAGAAATTTCTCAAACTGTATGGAAAAACCGCAGCTCCCTGCCATAACACCCCTGGAACTGCAAGAGGCGGCACTTCTTGGAACATCGTACCTTCTGCGGAGATATTGGGTTGATGCCCAGGTATCCAGTAGAGACCCATATCAGGCCAACAATACCAGTCAATGATATGTGTGTGAAATTTTTGCTGTACTGACTGTGTTTCATGTGTTTTGAATTATTATTATTATTATTATTATTATTATTATTATTATTATTATTCACATATACACAGTCAAAATGATTTAAAAGATCACAAATATCACAGACTGGCAATTTTATTGGCAATTCAATTTTATTGGCAATTCAAGCTCTAACCAAGAGCTTAAGAATTGTCCAAATATCTGCTGAAGATGTATGATGTTCCCAACTATTAATATTATTACTCAGTGGGTAGTTAATCTGTGGAACTCTTTGCCACAGGAGGTGGTGATGGCATCTGGTCTTGATGCCTTTAAGAGGGGATTGGATGGATTTCTGGAGGAAAGGTCCATCGTGGGCTATAGGCAATGATGGATTGTGCAACCTCCTTACAAAGGTGGTGGGCTACTGGTACCGGGTGCAAGGGAGTGGCAACAGGATGCAGGTATATAGTTGTCTCTATAATAATAATAATAATAATAATAATAATAATAATAATAATAATACCACTCATGTCTATAGTGAGATTGTGATATTTTCTTGCCACTGAATTAAGGGCCTTTTCCAAGGAGATGCAAACAATTGGCTGGAATAGGGGGGTGGGGTGGGGTGGGGTGGGGTGGAGGAAGCACTGCTAAAACTATAATGCGGGGCTGGATGAAAATGCAAAGCTTGCAGGAGTCGTTTATTTCACTTTTTTATTTTTCTCCATACATGTGAATAATTTGCTTGGTAGGGCAAAGAAAAGAGGTGGGTGTTTTTTTCCCCCTTTTGTTTTGGCTGAAACCCAATTAGCCTAGAAATATATCCTGCCCCCCTGAGGAGTTGGCTTGGGGTCAGGTATGGGGCGGGCTAAGTTTACTGGAGCAATAAAGAAACAAAACTGCACATTCCCTCGGTTTTTTTTGTCTCCAATTTATTATGTTCTGTCATTATAAGAACACAGGAAATCATAATTTAAGCACCCTGGTGCATCCCAGTGGCCAAATTTGTGGAGAGAACTTGATCACAGACGCTAATTTGTTTGGCCAGCAAATTTCTCTACCTTTCATTCACTGAGCGCAGCACAAAGCAACTTTTTTTTTTTTACACTTTCGTTCAGAGAAGAGGCTGGCAGGAAAAAAAACCATTGAAGAAAACAACACAACAACTAGTAACTAGGCGCCTGAGGGGGGACATGATTGAGACATACAAAATTATGCATGGAAGGGATAGAGTCGATAGAGGGATGTTCTTTTCCCTCTCTCAAAACACCAGAACCAGGGGACATCCGCTAAAACTGAGGGTTGGGAGAGTTAAAACAGATAGAAGGAAGTACTTTTTTACTCAGCGGGTAGTTAATCTGTGGAACTCTTTGCCATGGGAGGTGGTGATGGCATCTGGTCTTGATGCCTTTAAGAGGGGATTGGATGGATTTCTGGAGGAAAGGTCCATCGTGGGCTATAGGCAATGATGGATTGTGTAACCTCCTTACAAAGGTGGTGGGCTACTGGTACCGGGTGCAAGGGAGTGGCAACAGGATGCATCTTATTGTCTCATGCCTCCCTGGGGCGCCTGGTGGGCCGCTGTGAGATACAGGAGGCTGGACTAGATGGGCCTTTGGCCTGATCCAGCAGGGCTCTTCTTATGTTCTTATGTTCTTAACTAGAGCTTGCTCGGTTCACTACCAGGGGAAAAAAAAGATGCAACAGAGATGCAACAAATCAGGGAGCTTGTAGGGATGGACTCCTAAAAATAGTTCAGTGAGAGTACTGTAGAGGGAGGTGTGAAGTAGGCAGCCCAACAGTTTATTCTCTCAGCTGGTGTTTGTGCGGGGGTGTGTGTGTGTGTGTCCCTGACTGCCATCCCCTCTCTTCTTTCTTTAGTTCCTAACCACAGCCAACAGCCCCTCACTGGGGAAGTTCCAAAATCAGAGCTGAAATCCAGATAGACTTGAATCCTGACACCTCATCAGAACTGTGCCCGGCTAGATCAGGCCAAAAAGGCCCATCTAGTCCAGCTCCCTGTCTCTCACAGTGGCCCACCAGATGCCTCAGGGAGCTCACGAGACAACAGGCTACAGGCTGCCTGCATCCTGTTGCCACTCCCTTGTATCAGGCAGTCTGAGACAAATTTCTGAGGTAAAATTCTGAGGTAAATATGAGGAGAATTTGCTATCCTGTCTGTGGGGAGGAAGCTATAATAACTTGCAATCCAATATGGGCTTTCAGAACATGAGAAGCGCCCCACTAGATCAGGCCAAATAAGATAATCTAATCCAGCTTCCTGTTCCTGTATCTCACAGTGGTCCACCAGATGCCTCAGGGAACACAAGACAACTAGATGCCTGCATCCTGTTGTCACTCCCTTGTATCTGGCACTCGTAAATTTCTGAAGTAAAATTCTGAGGTAAATAATAACTTGCAGCCCGACCTTGGCCTTAAGGACATAAGAAGAGCTCCGTGTCAAGCCCCAGCCTGTCTAAAGGGATTATTCAGGGCAACAAGGCTGAGTAGCCCCATGACGGTCTTTCAGCCTAGAATGGGTGTTCTATTCTGATATGGGAGAAGCATCCTCAGCTGTTGCTGCCCCTCCCAGTCTTAAGCAGCCCCCTTCCCGCTAGCTAATGGAAGTGTAGTCTGTTGCTGAGGGCAAAATGATGCCTCGGAAGTGATGTCACAACAGGAAGTGACATCACTTCTGGAAGTGACAGTATGTCCATGCTTTAAAATAAGTGAAGGGGGAACATCCTCCTCCCAGCAACGAGCCCCCTCCTGCTACCCCCAATCCTTTCATCCTGCTGTCCCCAATTGACAGTTGGGGCACATAAATTTTTAACGTCTCTTTATATGACACATTCATTCATTCATTCATTCATTCATTCATATTTTTCACATTTTATATTACCCTTATACTACCCTTCTTCCAAGGAGCTCAGGTGGTGTTGTGAATGGTTCCCCCCCTTTTTTTTGTCCACTTTAAGTTATCTAAGCCAGCGATTTTTACATGACAGGTTTTTTTTCAGGGTTTTTTTTATCTCAACGTTTGATAGAATGAAGATATTACACTCTGGTTTGTTTCATTGCGTTCTGCATTAAATTACCTTTCCAATGATATATAACATGTTGGCATTATTCATACATACCACGGTTTTCACCATTTTGGCCACTAGTGTCTAGCTCAGCTTGTTGCCCCCCTAAAGCTTGTTGCCCGGTGCAATTGCACCCCCTGCACTTCTTTAGGTATGCCCCTGCCCCCTGCCCTGCAGTATTTCCCCACCTCCATTCCATCAGCCTCTGCCTCTGTGCCACTCTGGTTGGTACTGACCAGTGCTGGCAGCCACAGGTGGGAATTCAGCACTGAGTGGCACACGCCTTTGGGCCAACGTTGCTAGTTCTTGAGTAGCTGCAAACTTGCTGTGCAGCACATCTTGACAGTGGGAGCCGACACATAAGGGCTAAGGCACATCAAAGGACAGGTAGGTTAGTGGCTGCAACCCTACACCCATTTCCCAGTGCGCAAGTCCATTCAGACACAATCCTAACCCGGTGTTGCGCTGGCGCAGTGCTCATGCGCCAGGCCAGTGCTGTTGCGAATGTGCCGTAAGGCACGTCTGCACCGCAGAATAGTTGCTGGACCGGCGCAAACAATAGCACCGACAGAAGGGCGCCACTGCACCTGTCAGCTGTGCTGGATGAATGCCGGTGGCGCTCAGCCAGTGCAAGGCTGTGCCAATGGCATGCCAAAGGTGTAACGGGGCGGCACTGTGGACGGCGACAGGGGCAAAGACGGGACACAGCCATTGGGCCACATTCTGTCCCTGGGCTGCGCGGCCCCGATTCAGGCCGCTCCAGGCCACATGGACCTGCACCTGCCAATCTTCAAGTGCAGATCTGAGCAACCCCAGAGGCTGTGGCTTACCCCAGGGCAAGGGGAAAACATCCCCTTGCCCCGTGCTGAACTGCTGCTGCTCTCCTAATGAGGTCAGGATGCAGCCCAGCTGTGCTGGCCTGGCTATTCCAGCATTGGGTTAGGATTGGGCTGTCAATTCTTTTGGAATTGTTTCTGAGTAGACCTGCATAGGTTTGCAACGTGCCTTCTTTCCTTGTTCCTTCAAATCGCCTTTGCGTTTTGCCAGAGGCAGATCTAAGGGAGGGCAAACCTCTAAGTTTTGCAAGAAGCCTTACCTTGCAGTGGAAATCCCTCCTCTCCTGCACCGTTCTAGCCAATCCTCCCAGGGAACAGCAACATCTTGGCGTTGCTTACTGGCTACAGTGGCAAGGGAGAGGAGGGATTTACATCAGTTATGTCATGCAGGGGGAATGCGGGGGAACTCAGTTCCACCTGTTAAAATTAGGGCTGACTCCGCCCACTTCACTCTTCCTCCTCCCCCCTCCCGATTCCTCTGCAAAGAGCTTTTCTTCTTGGTTGGCTGGTGCTCAGAGGGTTAAAGGGAGCGACTCCGGATTCCTAGGGGGGCGACTTGTCAACTTCCCTGGCAATTTTGAATAACTCCACCTCACCTAGCCGCAAAGACCAAGGAAAGGCTTTCGCTGCTGTCTCTCCAGTCCAGAGTGTTTCACTGGCACTCTGGGTGTGAGGTTTCTTTGGGAGACTGTCCCCATCGCTATTGGAGCTGCAATTGGGGAGGGGGGAATTCTTCGCTTTCTGTTCTGTAGGCGCCAGGCGCTGTACAGAACTGTCTGGCTCCACCCACTCACCACTGACATCGTCGCTGGCTAGGAACCAGCCACGGGTGGACCTGGGCTCCACCAGCCTCTGGAGCCCAGGTCTACCAATAGGAACCAGCCGCGGGTAGACCTGGGCTCCGCCAGCCTCCGGCTTATGATGTCACTTCTGGTGGGCGGGTCCTGACACGTGCCAATCAAAAGTGAGTTCCTGTTCTTAAAACATTTAGATGACACCACTGATTTACATGACAGGGTAAGGCTCCTTGCAACACTTAGAGCTTTGCCCTCCCTGTAGATCCGCCTCTGCGTTTTGCCTCCAACTTTCCTCCCGGGTTTTACTGCCATATTGACATGTTAACATGTAAAATCTCTGCATCTGTTGAGGCGTTTGGATCGAGAAGCACGACTTTTACTGACCGTCCCTCGCTGCTGTCACACATATGGGTGTGCTGTGTTCAGCTCGGCCATCTGGTCCTTTAGACCCACATTTTTTCCTTGTTGACTAAGGACCACCTACCCTATAATTCGTCTTTCGCTGCCTTGCAACCCTTTCGCCGTGCCTCGCTTTGCAAAATGACTTCGGCAACATTTGGGGTGGAAAACAGGCTTACGAACCGCATAAGCCAATTTAACACCCCTCCCAAGTCCTACATACAAAAAAAAAAAAAAATGGCATCCCTGCACATTCACTATGGAGAGAAGTGATGGGGGGAAAATCCAAATGCGGCATGAGACCATAAAAGAAGGGCCAGGATTGTTGGTTCCATGTGCGCATTTTCACATTGTAAACTATCAGTCGGGAACAGCACCATCTGAAAAGGCCACTTAACAGTATAATGAGAATATGGGTTAATTTCCCTGCCAGACCATTTCCTTCATTTGCCGCAATCTATGTCAGGGGAGCAGATTAATTTGGTGACATTCGTTTTTCTGCATTACTATTTTTGTCACCAGGAATGAAGCATTGAGGGTTTTTTTTTTTTTATGGCCTCCTGTGCTAACATGGGCACAGCTGTTGCATCCAGGTCTATTCTTTCAGCATTTAAAACGCCTTTCTTTCTTCTTTTTTTACAGCCCCGGCCCAGGAGTTGGGGTTCCAATTCTGGCGGTGTTCGGTTGGCATTCCAAAGATGGGCCCAGGGGTATAATGGGGGCGGCACAGTGGGTGGCGACAGGAATGGCGACTGCTGATGGCTGTAGTGCTGAATCCTAAGCCACAGCCCTGGCTCTGATTTAGGACGCTGCTGTCCAAATCAGCAGGTGCAGATCCAAGCAGCCCCATAGTCAGGGACGAACGAAGGCCTGAGCACGCCCATGACAGGGCAACGAAACCGCACCCCCAGGATGTTGCCCCGCCCCTGTGCGTCATACAGCCATGCCTCCCAGTGCCTGGAATAGCTCCATTTTGGAGTGGAACGGAGGCAAGGGAGGGCGGGCAGCCAAACAGTGCACGGGTTCCTCCGCGGACTCCGCGCAATGGCGCCCCGCCGCTGCCCAGCACCCATGGCTCGCGCCACCCCAGGCTACACCCTTCCTCCGCCTCTGCCCATAGTCTTGCACTACACTGCTGCTGCCTCCTACTGGGCTTAGGATACAGCCGTTTTGCGCTTAGGATTGGGCTGTCCATCATATTGCCTACTTCCAGCCTTAATAGCTTTACATTCTCCTCATTCTAAAGCTAAGAAATTCTCTCTCTCTCTCTCTCTCTCTCTCTCTCTCTCTCTCTCTCTCACACACACACACACACACACACACACACACACACACACACACACAC